>QTSX02005088.1:38848-260766 GCA_014839935.2 Entomophthora muscae | reverse complement strand
TTGATAACCCAGGTGGGTCCAGTTGTGGCAAATGGCAGGATGTGCAAAACTATGGATATACTCTTTGGCTTGTTTGATTGTTTTCATCTGTAATTGAAGCTGATTAGGGGTTATTCCTGTGAAATTGAGGAATTTCTCTTTGGCTGTAGTGCCATAGGATGGCAGTACGGCAAGCTTCTCGTGGGCTTCCCCATTCTGATACGCACCTCGGTCCATACTGCTAATAGCTTGCTCCAGCTGTTGCTGGGTAGGCTCTGTGTTTCTGTCTACCTCCAGAGGCACTGGGACATTGAGGTGTAGAGAGAACTGGTCCTCTATTAGGTGGGGATGCTGCACGTCAGTCATGAACTGACCAAAAGCCATGAATTTGTTAGGCAGACCATCCCTTGTTCCAGCAAGGCAATTGATCTCTGAGAATAACCCATCAGGGTGGTCCTGAAGGTGGCAAAGGAAAGCGTGGAAAAGGGTATCTCCATCACCTCCCTGCACAAAAGACGAGTCCCCAGCAGGGCAACAGTTATCATCAGACCAATGCATGCTATGAGTGAGCACCAATGTTGTATTTCTGCGTAGAGTTGTTAGTCGCTTTCACTTAACTCAAAATATGATCCTTCTATTACTAAAGATTAGGTCAAGATAAGTTCTAGCCTAATGTGTATAATAAAGTTAAAGTATGTAAATTTGATCTTTTATTTAATCAATCAAGAAGGGAGTTATATAGTAACAGAAGAGATTAACAAGAGACACAGAACGCCAGGATCATCTGGTTACAGCCTTGTTTCCTCTATCCTTAGCCCACTATTAAACTAAAAATTGGCTGATCATTAGTTAATATGAACTCAGGATACAACTTAGTTGATCATTTGACCTTGCTATCATCCAGAGCGAGAGTACCATTGTTCCATGATTCACCGAGCTTAATGGATCAAATGCGAGAGTATAGTGGCGGCTAGTTTACAACCAATCACTTCACAACATCTGCCCAAAAAGGTGCCAGATGACAGTGACCCCAACATGCAGTGGGCTAGAAAAGACCAGGAAGACATGAAACAAAAAAGAGTTGAGAGAGAAGCAATTCCATTACAGCAAGAAAGATTCCAAGTTGGGGACAAAATCTGGGTTGTCAACCATGACCAGCACAAGTTGGAACCAGGGCTATGTGGACCAGGCATTGTCATGGAGGTCAAACCCAATAACACCTACCATATCAAAGGGATTGGCACACAAACTGAATTAAAGAGTATGCACCACAACTAACTCCGCCTGTGTAAAGCAAGAACAG
This sequence comes from Entomophthora muscae, assembly GCA_014839935.2. Lineage (NCBI taxonomy): Eukaryota > Fungi > Entomophthoromycota > Entomophthoromycetes > Entomophthorales > Entomophthoraceae > Entomophthora > Entomophthora muscae. Next base: position 259,484 of record QTSX02005088.1, on the reverse strand, counting down.
CTCAATGCAACTCCAGACTCCCTGTTCCTAATGCCAAACTGGATCTATATCAAGCCTGTATCCTGACACTCTAAAGAAAATTCACAAGGCTCCGCCTTTCAGCACCCCAGGGGGAGATGTTGCAACACCTTTGATTACTCCCTCTCAGGGACTTAACACTCTAAATAGTTCATCAAATGAGTCATCAAATGGCTCACCAGCTAATCATTAAGCTGGTGGCACTGCTATCATTTGGCCATCTATTATGGGGATCACTCAATCCAGGTCCTAAATGAAACACAACTTGATTAAGCCTCGTGACTCAAGAGGAACATTACTCAGATAAGCCCTATGACTTCCATGACGTACATGGACAGTATGTGGCTTTCCATGAACTATATAATACCCTATATTCATATCCAATAAATTATCGTTCTCTTCTTAAATTTCCCCTTTATCTCGTTTATTATACTTCCAAGAAGTATATACTTGACAGAAGTATGCAAAAAATTTGCAAAAAGTGATACTCCCCCAAAGTCTGTGTTGCCAATTTGTTCCCAACTACCCTTCAAGGTGTGGGCTCTCAACATTTTTGGGTCAATGCCGGGAAAACATAACAACAAAAAGTAATCATCACCACCATTGACTTTGCCACTCGCTGGTCAGTAGCACAAGCGGTGAAGATACATACTGGCAATGACGTCTGACGCTTTATTGAAAAGGAGATCATAAACAAGTTTGGTAAACCAGAACTACTGATCACAGATGGAGGCAAAGAATTGACCTTGGAAAGCACCAACATGTACCTTACAAAGAATGGGGTCAAACACATAGTAACCACACCATACTCTCTTCAAGTCAATGGCAGAGTTGAGCGGCTAAATGGCAGCTTAGTGCAGGCCCTCATCAAGCTCACAGCTAGGAGACCTGAGGACTGGCACAAGCAGCTAACGACTGCACTTCTTGTATGCTGCACCCGGGTGAACAGATCCACTGGGAAGAGCCCCTTCAATCTTGTATATGGCACACAACCAAACATCATCCAAGCCCTTACAGGGCCAAAGTTGGAAATACCCAACAAAGTCCCCCCTCGTTCAACACCCCAACTACTACAAGCCAATAGTGATCAACTGGATAAGGAAGAGAAACACCTACAAAACATGTTGTCCCTATTCAAGCTAGACATGAGGTCAGGGAGAAGGTCTGGGTGATGAACACAGACAAAAGCAAGCTGCATCCCAAAAAAAGAAGCCCCCCATCATACTAAAGGTAAATGACAACAACACTTACCTGGTACAAGGACTCAGCAAGCGCAAACAGGACAAGGTTCCATACCACAATTGGTAACAGCCCTGTAATGCCTGACAGAAACAATGTGAGACCGTCCTACCCACCACTGAACAGCAGCTAGTACAGTACAGCGCCCAGGCTCCTGACAACTTCCCAGATGATCTCCCTCCAGATGAGGCCGACCTTCAGCCAGGGGGTGTCGAAACAGCAGGGCCGATCTGCCAACAAGGTTCTGACCAAGCGGGTCCGTGACCCGCAATCCAACTTCCCAGTGACCCGTAGCCAAACAAGGAAGTCAACTCAAATTGCCAAATCCAACAACATGAACAAATGATGATCCCTTATGGTGGATGACTTGTTTTAGCGGTTGACTCATTACCAGGATCAAGCCACCCCCTTCATCATCCAACTGAGTGATCAACACAATCATGTTCCTCTTACAATGATTCAGTGCAATTATATAATTCTTATCTCCAAATAAAGATAATTATCTAGTCTCCAAATATTTTTCCCCTTGTAACTCTGCTAAAACAGCAGTTACATCAGTACTCGCACAGGTATTTTAAGCATTAAAGCTGGCAGATGTTGGCAACATTTAATAGCAGAAGGGTAAGTTGGTTTATTTTTCTTTTATTGCAATGACAGAAAATCAGTGGGTCCTTTGCTGTATGACAGAAAAGGGATAAAAATAATAATTGACAGAACACATTCCTGCTCTGAATATTCACTCTTGAGGACTAGTTGAGTTAATGATTTAAATCTAGAAAAGAGGCTTCCCAAGCATATATGCTTATGTTTCCGGATTCAAGGGGTCACTCAGCTAGAATTAAAGCTATAAACATTGAACATGATGCAGTGCAAAATAGTTTAGCTTTAAGAGTACAGCAACTGAGCCTTGGCGTAACTATCGCTAAAGTATATAGGGATTCTATCAACTTTAGTTTGAAAAAATAAAAAGCTAGGTAAGAGCAGGATGATGAGGATTAATTTCTAGGGAGGATACATTACATATCATCATAAGATGAGAGAGCCAAAACAAAATATCAAAGGCTAATGTCTAATGATTTTAAGGGAACAAGAAAAAATACATTGATAACAAAATTGATTGTAGAGGAGATCAAATATTTGGGGGTTGAACAAAGAGAGGGACAAGGCAAAACACTGATATTTGGCAAAATGCCAATCAAATCTGTACATTAGAACTGATTGTACTTAACTATTAATTTACCACGCTGTTGAGGATCGCATGAAATAAAAAAAACCATTTAGCAAGACCTTCCTTTGGTTGGAATTAAAATACTCAAGACTCCAGGCGAACAGAATAACAAACTGATTAGCCTTTTGATTTAGAGGAGGCGGTATTTGCGGCTGCGGCTGCTTTCCTTTGAAATGAAGTCCGAAAACGAACCAAGCCATTTTGAAAAAAGGTTCGATATTCAGTGTCAACATTTAAAGAACTAGAAAGGCGACTTGGTGAAGGAGCAACTTCGATTTGCTTGGCTTTAGAATCAAACACTATTCCATATTCTGAAAGAACTCGGTTGATGGTTGGAGCAAATCTAAATTGAACTAAGATTCCAAGCTTCAAAAGGCTATGGCTTACCTCCTTGGCAAATAAATATCTTCACTATTAAGAATTAACAGGAAAACAGCACAAAGAATAAAGAGCATCCCTTTACTCATTGAGATCCAGATTTTTCTGCTAAGTCAGGTTTAGGAAGGAAACCTTAATAAAATAAATACCTCAATAGAACTAAAAAATACAAGCCATATAAAGTATACAATCAATATAGAAAGTGTAAGAAGCATGGCTATAAAAGAGAAGAATTAGAAGCTTGAGTTATTTTTAGCCATACCAAAATGTTGTCGCTGTCGAAAGGTTAATAGCTTTAAGGAATATTTTAAGCGCTCTTCAAAAATGATTACATCTCTATAAGAGGGAGTAAGCTCTTTAGTATCTCTCTGTTTTTCACTTGGCGCTGGATCTGACATTGAAGAACAGTATGTTACAAGTAAATTAATGATACATGAATGATTGCCTCCCTTAATCTGTTTAGGTATTCTAACTCAAGATTCAATGTCACTTTGATTCGCTTCAACAATACCAGATAACTCTGCAATGGCTTGGTCTGCAAGAGTCTGCCTTTTCATGTTACCCTTCAAATTTCGGGACAAATCCAATTAGCTACAGCCAATGAAATTGGATCACGGCATCATACGAAACTGATTTTGAGCCACTAAAATAAAGGTATTTAAAGGCTTTCAGCACTTAGGAAGGGTCCTAGCTTGGGCTGTGTCCCCCAGCTCCAGTTAGCTTTGGCTCTGGGCTGTCACAATCAAAAAGGTGATTTTAACTAAATATTTTAAAATTAAAATAACCTTTTGGCTGGGCAATCCAGAGCCGGAATCTAGCTGGGCCGATGCAGCTCTAGTTCTGGCACAAAATTATACACCATGAACAATTGGCTACAGCCATGACTGGGAATATTAATATATCACCTATATTTCTAGTCAAAACTGTTTCAAACTATCTTGTGTGCCGGGAACCTCATGAATTTTGTTAGTTCCTGAAGCATAATTTCATAACAGCCTTGACTAGGAACCATATCCCAAAATCAGGTTCTAGGATATTTTTAAGTATTCTTGATACAATACTTTATCAGCTACTCTATTCTGCCAGCCAACAAGTGTGGGGTGGTGACAGGCTGCCAAACGAGCAAAGCTGTGATATACTCAGATTTACACTTTTGCAGCAGCCCGCTGGTATAGGTTTCTGGTATCCTAGTTGAAAGAAAATTCTTTATTATTGTTGTGACATCTTTAATTACTCCCTCTTGGGAAATCATTTCTATGAGAATTGTCTCAACTAAAAATAGAAGGTGGCCCTAAAGCTCAATCCAGTTATTACACTAGGATCAACTCCTTGAGTTTCCAAGGTTATCCAACTCGTCCAAACCATGTGATATACATGATCTACATATACACTATGTGTCAGGAAGCCAGTCGTAAGTAGAGGCCTTGGGCGGCTCGGGGTGAGGTACGGCCGAGCCGGCGGGTAGGGCCCACCATAGAATGGGTGCTAACTTGATAATATAAGATACAGATCGCCCGAGTAAGGACCAAGGTCCGGAGTTGGGGACCATGGAGTCTACCAGTCCTGTAAAAGTAATGTAGAGTACTCCAAACAGTTGGGTAGAGGTGGTCTCAGCTGCGGCGGTGGGTTCCAACAGGCGGTCTGGTCGTGGTGTTAAAGGAGGAGTCATAGGAACAAAGTAGGCAGGCAGGTAATTGTACTTGTCTTTGAACAGTAAGGGCGGGATCTCGACCCTCTTTCCTTCACGTCCTATGTACTTGGTACTTCTAGTCCTTGCCAAAGGGTCGGCAATGAGGATGGTTTCCAAGCCGTACTCTGAATAGGCCGGGTTGGGGGGGGGGTATTCAGTAAAATGCACAGGTCCAAAGGGGGCTCCCGGGGGACTGTATAATGCCTGGGACAATTCAGCAGGTTGGTCTTGGGGGAGGGCGGCGGCCTGGTGGTCTATTTGACTGGAATTGAGATGGAAGATCACTAAGACTAGATAGGGTAAGATTTGTTTGAACCAAAGGTTCATAAAACTTTATTATCAAAAATGATGATGGGGGTTTTGCCGTACCACCAGGGTTTTTATACCCTGGGACTTCGCTTCTTCAATTTTCGCAGGGTTCAGGTTTGCAGATGAGGCACTGGCGGGGCGTGGGTCTTGGCTTGGGGTCTCGAGGGCAGCAGATCCAGGTTGTGCTTGTTCTGGCAAATTGGAAAGGCGACACTTTGTTTTGCCGCCACTGTTTGCTATGTCACCTGAGTAGTCCAATTGCACTACCCCTTCTGGGCGGGAGGCTGGCAGTTGCTGGTGGCCATTGGCAAGGTTAAAAATAGGTTTCATCTTAACCTCCTTAAGGCAAGTTGCAACCTCTGCATAGGTTTGTGTCTTTGGTGGCCCAAGGTTGGCATCAATCTGATGACTATTTGGGGAATTGTCTCTGGGGGGGCAGGCGGGTCTCGGAGTAACTCGTTAACTCAGGTTTGCAATTTAACAATTGGGCGGTCCCCCGTCCACTTTGTGTGACTCGAGTGATCTTTGGAGGGTCCTCTGTAGTAGTCCGGCGGAACGTGGTGTAATTTACCAATTTGAGCCCGTCTTTTAACAGATTGGCGGGTCCTGGACTGGTCTCCTGGGAACCGGGGTTTAACTCTTGGGTTTTCAATACAAGTATTGAAATGTCATTCATGACACTATGTAACTTATCAACAAGTTATATAAGGATATTCTATTTTCAATAAAGATAGCAATTCTATTCTAAATCTTCCCCTTATCTTGTATTATATACTTTAAAGAAGTATATTCTCATCAGTTCTTAGCATAAGTAGGTTATCCAAACCTACTCAACTTGAAGAAAAATACCTCCAAAGAAAATGTCAAGGAAATGGTACTCTATAATGGCCAGAGAACCTACAAAGAGGGTGGATATGTGCTGATAGGATACACTGTCTTTGACAATACTCTTGTAACCATTAAACAGTCTAAGTACCTTGTCACAAGAGGAACCTCAAACTACCCAGTCCAGCAGACAACAAATGAGAAAACAACCTCACAGGAATCCAGAACACTCAAACAAAATTCACACAAGTTGGGTATCCCCAAAGAATTTGGACAAGCAAAATATTGCTCAGAGTTCCAGAAATTGCCACCAAGTTTGTTGGTGAATGATTTGAAACCATTCCAATCCAGAATGTGAACTGAGACCTCTTCAAAATGACATTTATTGAAAATTCTGCTATTAAGGATACAGACACCAAATATAGACCAAGAACTAAAGGAACTCAAAATGATACATTAGTTTTCAAACCTGTTGAAATAAACAAAAATTGTTCAGTTCAGACCAAATTTGTTCAGTCACACAAAAAATTTAAACCTTTTTGTTAATAGAAGCTAATTTTACAGAGCATGTGTGCTATTTGACAAAAAATGTCCAGCCATACAACAACCTATGCAACCTGGGAACAAATGTATAATGATTCAACAACAAATGTGTCAAGCACTAGAATGCATGAGTTTCAGTCACAAAACAAAGATACTATGTTTACTATGATTTTTAACAAGAAAATGAACTCAGTCACTAAAGTGAAAAACTGGATCTGACAACAAACCTTAATAGCAACTAAAACAGACAACAGAAATATCAAATATGAAATATCAAAAGAATAAATGAATCTACAATAATGTTATTGTTTTATCTTAATTAAGTTATATAATATAGAACATAAAATAGAAATGTAATATTCTGAGTGTGTGTTTTTGGATAAAAATTAACAAAAAAATCAGATTTGTCAATATATATGGTTAAAAGTGCACATTTACAACCAAAAATAATTAATATAGAAATTTCAAACCCCAATTTGAAATAAACGGTAGTGACTACAAGCTTTTATGCTACTAAATTTAGATGAATAAAAACTACAAAAAATAAATTATATATAAACTGATTTTATTTTATTTTACACCAAAATAGACACATCACACCCAACATAGCCAAGGAGCCAAAGGAGTTTGCCGCGGGCATGAATGCCCTTGTGGGTCAAAGAACAGAGTGGCTATAGTCCAGGAGGTGAACAGTGAGAGTTGTTCTGAATTAGGTGATGAAACACAAGCCAAACAGATACAAGGACAGACCCATGACATCCATACTGAGAGAGAGGCTAGTATTAACCCCAGAGTTTCAAAGCAGTCTAGGAAGGCTACCAAGGCCACCATCACCATAATAGTAAAAAAACACCACCACTAAAATGGTGTCCTTGGTATACAACCCTGTATACCGCTGCGATGGCATTCATGTGATTCTTATAAAGAGTGTTAAGCCTGTTCTGGATACCACCTATAAGCTTTATGTGAGTGATGGCAAAGAGCAAGATGACAAGAAAGAGACACAGTATTATTGAACTGTGAAGGGGAAGAAGACACTCAATAAGGTTACTGTGTTTTATAACCAGGTGCCTATGCCCTGTGCCTTGGCACAACCTGATGATATGTTGCCTACCTCCAAAAACCCAATCATGAGGTGATCCCAAACTCCAACCATGAAACCCTCATCAAACTTATCAAGGACACTAAGGACTACAAGAAGGCTGTGGCAACCATTGACGTATAAAAAAACCAGCACATAGGAAATAGTATGTTCCTGAAACTGGCAATATTCTCCTTATGGAGAAATCCAAGTGAGAGTCAATCACCCTGAATAAGAAGCAAATCTGGGCAATCAAGCAGTGAATTAACCAAAGCTGCCATCTTGAACCAACAAATATACAAGCAATGGTTAAATCTGGTTTTGAAATTTTGACCTTGATTTTATTTTACTATTGTTGTAACTGTGCTGTTTTAGCAGAGTTACAAGAGGAAAAATATTTAGAAAACTAGATAACAATTTTTATTGAGAGATAGTGATTATATAGTCATTGTGAATCAAGGATAACAGGAACATGATTGTGTTAATCACATGGTTGTATGGTGAAAGGGGTGGCTTGATCCTGATAATGAGTCAAGCGCCAAATTGAGGTATCCACCGTAAAGTATCATCATTTGTTCATGTTGTTGGATTTGGCAATTTGAGTTGACTTCCTAGTCTGACTTTGAGTGGCCGGGTAATCATATTGCGGTTCACAAATCCGCTTGCTTGGAACCTTGCTGGCGGGTTAAGCATGCTGTTTTGACACTATTGTGTGGTCAAAGGATTAAGATTCTCATGAAAAAAACTTAGGGTATCTCTATACAACCGGAATAGCCCAATGAACATCAAGACCCTTCATAAATACACCAAGACATACACTGTGCTAAAGGACAAGGGCATGGTAAAATTTTACTATATTAATGAATTGTTTTTTTCATCTTCCATGTGCAATGTTTACGGCTATGTGCCCAAAGGTGCCAAGGATGATTTATCCCATTGTGTGTCTGTCTGTGCTTTGACCTACTCATTGATAGCCCTTCTTGATCCCCTTGGCATTGAACTGTATCAAATGATTGAGGGTTCCCACAATAGCATGACCTTTGTTGTATTTCTCTGATTGGTTTGAGAGCACCTCAAAATTACTAGCTTGGGGTTCACCAATACTATTTTTCTGGATAATGTCGGGCTCCATAAGGTGCAAGATATTCTTGAGGGATTCCTGATGATTGATACAGGCATAGAAATTGGCCAGCAGCAATTGGCTACAGGGCCTATGCATCTGTTGTTTCTTTCTGCATGTTTGTCATTCCTGAACCCAGTTGATGTCACAGCCATAGTTTTCCTGGGTGTGGCTCAGCCAAAGCCTTGCCATCTGGGGAAACCCAGCCCAAAGCCCCGCCCGCTTGCAGCAATTGTAGATTTAAATCTAACAATCAATCAAAAGTAGGTGGTGGCACAGAAAATTGGGTTCAAGTGGGACACAGATGTCCCCACGCCCAATTTCTCCCACTTTGATATCCTGGTTAAAAAATCCTGACTTCAAAGGAGGTCAGGTAACAGCTTACAGAACCACCATTGGTGGTATCTTTAAGCTGTCTAAATATTACATTCAAGATGGCCACCTTATCAAGATGCACCCAAAGGCCTTAAGTAAAAATTGTCCTCACTAAACTACCTTAGTAGTGATGAGGAGTAACTTTTGGGGAAGCTTCAAATATGGGTTTAAGAAAAAGAGAAGTATATTTTATTGGATAATACTTTAGACTAATTGAGTTTGTACTGTGGCGGGAATTTAGTCAGATCAAAGATAAGAGGCTTCATGTGAAGAATGAATTTGAGTTGCTGGATACCTGGAAGAGTCATGTGATATTGGTTTGTTGCCATTTCTGGTATGTTGAACTGTATATTAGATTGGTACCAAGCTGGGCAATGACTGGATGTTAAGTGTGTCAGCAATAACCAGAATATCAGTACATCCAGCTCCTCAACACACCCCCTCCCTTAAGGGGTTACTCTGGTACATTATGAGGGGGCTTTGTCTTAACAGCTGCTGCCTGATGTTCCTGGAGTTGTTTGCTAGTAGGTACTAGCCAATTCAAGTGTTCCCATTTGCTAAGGCAAAGGCAGGATCTCTGGTACTTTTTGATGATAGGGTCTTTGGCGCCTTGGAACTTGACTAGGTAGATGTTTCTGTCTGGTCTGTATTTGACAACCCTTACCGGTCCTGTGTGCTGAATCCAGCTTCTTTCTGTTTCTGGCAAGGATACAGACAGGGGAGTTGACTGGGAGTTGTTCCTCTGTAGAGGTCACCATTTGTGCTTTGATTCTCTTGTTTTCTTCTATCTTAGCTTTGAGGTGTATGCGTTGTAGCACTGGGGCCTATTCCACTGTAGGGGGTTTCCCAGGGGAATCTTCACACATGGTTGTTTATTGTGGGTGACTATCTCTGGTTTGTACCTGTATGTTAGTTTGAATGGTGAGTAGCCTGTCACTTGGTTGGTGTGTACCCAAGATACTAATAATGCATGCTTCACATATAGCAGCCATGTGCCTCTGGCTTTGTCATCCATTATTTTCTCAAGATTTCTGATGAGACTGCTGTTTAGGCGTTCAGCTCTGCTGTTGGCTTGTGGCCTGTAAGGCGATGTTGTAGAATGTTTGATGTTCTTTGATTTTAAGCTATTGTTCACCACATGTCCTGATAGTTCTGTGGCTCCATTGGTTACGATGTAGTATGGGGCTCCATAGTTGGCTATAATTGCCTTGTTGATGAAGCAGTTGATTGTTTTTTCCTTGTGGTCCTTGGCTGCCCAGAAGATAGGCCAGAGTGTTGAAAAGTCAATGGCTACAATTAAGAAGTGTTGTTTTGCTTTAGCTTCTGGGAAAGGTCCTAATAACTCCAGCCCCCAAACCTTAAATGGTTCAGGGTCAGGTACTGGGTTAACTGTTGGCTGAGGATCCTTGGTGCTGGCGTATTTCTCACACATTGTGCACTTTTTTAGGATAACAATGATGTCTTGTTTTAGGTTAAGCTAGCAGACTATTTCTTTTATAGTAAGGTATAGGTTAGTGTCTTTTGTGTGCCCCAGTAGGCGGTGATGTCTGAGGATGGTATCCACCCTTTGTGCAAGTGGAATGTAGGGGATGTGTTTGTTTAAGATGATACAGTATACTGTACCATTTGACACATGGAAGTGCTTCTCATTTCTTACTAATGTGTTGTGAGTTAGCTGATGTGTTGAGGGGTCTTTCCCTTTGGTTTTATACTCAGTGTTATATAGGTTTGGCCAGTCTGGGTCCAGGTGGTCAGAATGATCCTCTCTTGGCTGACATAGCCTAGAGAGGGCATTAGCTGTGACCAGCTCTGCCCTCTTTTGTACTGGATGTCCAGGTTAAGATGTTCAAGCAGGGGCATCCATTTGGCTTGTCTCCGTGCAAGTGTATTCTGAGTTTTGAAGTAGATTAAGGATTTATGGTCAGTTAGTACTCAAAAGTTTAAATGTCCTTCTAGATAATGATAAGGAGCGCCTTTTGGGGAAGCTTCAAATATGGAATTAAGAAAGAAAAGAAGTATATTTTATTGAATAATACTTTAGACTTATATAGAATTGACTGTGGTGGGGATTTAGTTGGATTGAACCTAGGGGTTGGTCATGTGCTATATGGGTTCGATCCACTGGATACTTGGACAGTCAGGTGATATTGCTTGGTTACTATTCTTGGTATGTCAAATGGTATATTAGAAGGGCACCAAATCGGGCGATGGCTGGATGTCAAGTAGGTTGGTAGTAGCCAGAATGCTTGTACATCCAGACTCTTGACACCCCCCTTAAGGGGTTACTCTGGTGCATCAGGAGGGGGCTTTGTTTTCACGGCTGCCACCTGATGCTCATGGAGCTGTTTACTAGTTGGAACCAGTCTGGTTGAGTTTTCTCCTTTACTGAGGCAGAGACAGGTTCTGTGGTATTTCTTGATAATTGGGGTTTTGGCACCTTGGAATTTTACTAGATAGGTGTTGTGATCTGGTCTGTATTTGATGATTCTTCCTGGTCCCTGGTGTACTGAGTCTAGTTTCTTTCTGTTGCCAGCTAGAATCCAGATAGGGGAGTTGTTGGGAAGTGGTTCCTCTGTGGAGGTTACCTTTTGTGTCTTGAGCCTCTTTAGTTTCTGCTATTTTAGCTTTGAGGCGGATGTGTTGTAGATTTGGTGCTTGCTCTACTATGGGGAGTTTCCCTGGGGGGATCTTTATGTATGGCTGTTTGTTGTGGGTAATTATTTCTGGTTTATACCCGTAGGTTAGCTCAAATGGGGAATAGCCTGTTCCTTGATTGGTGTGGACTCTGGATACTAATAATGCATGTTTTCTGTATAGTGGCCATGTGTCTTTGGCTTTACCATCCATTATTTTCTCTAGGGTCCTGATAAGGCTGCCATTAAGGCGTTCTACTCTGCTGTTGGCCTGTGGCCTGTATGGAGAGGTTGTGGAATGTTTAATGTTTTTGGATTTCAGGTTGTCGTTTATTATGTGACCTGATAACTTGGTTGCTCCATCAGTTATGATGTAGTCTGGAGTGCCGTAGTTGGCTATGATTGCTTTGTCAATGAATTAATTGATGGTTTCTGCTTTATGGTCCTTTGTTGCCCAGCAAAAGGGCCAGCGTGTGGCAAAGTTGATAGCTACAATTAAGAGACGTTGGTTTGTTTTTGTTTCTGGGAAAGGGCCCACTATGTCTAGCCCCCAAACCTTGAATGGTTCAGGGTCTGGTACTGGGTTGACCCTTGGCTGAAGAGCCTTTGTACTGGTGTATTTCTTGCACACTGTGCACTTTTTCAGAACATCAACTATATCCTGTTTGAGGTTGGGCCACCACACTATCTCTTTTAATGTGAGGTATAGGTTGTTAGCCTTTGTATGTCCTAGTAGGCGGTGATGTCTTAATATGGTGTCAACTCTTTGTGCAAGTGGGATGTACAGGACATGTTTGTTGTTAATGATTCTGTATACTGTGCCATTTGATACATGGAAATACTTTTTGTTCCTTACTAATGTATTGTGGGTCTGTTGGTGTGTTGAGGGGTCTTTTCCTTTGGTTTTATACTCAGTGTTGTACAGGTTTGGCCATTCAGGGTCCAGGTGGTCAGGGTGATCCTCTCTAGGCTGACATAGTCTAGAGAGGGCATTAGCCGTGACCAGCTCTGCCCCCTTTTTGTATTGGATGTCCAAATTAAGCTGTTCCAGCAGGGACATCCATTTGGCTTGTCTCCATGCAAGTGTGTTCTAAGTTTTGAAATAGATTAAGGATTTATGGTCAGTTTGTACTCGGACAATTAAATGTCCTTCTAGATAACATCTACCATTTCTTGCATGTGTGGTATAATGCTAGCAATTCCTTATTGTGTATTGGGTATCTTTGCTCAGTGTTGGTTAGCTTTCTGCTTTTGTAACATACTGGCAGGAAGTCTTGCTGCCCTGGCTGGCAGATGCGCAGGACTGTACCAATGGCGGTGTCACTGGCATCTGACTTGAGCTTGTAGCACCTGTTGTTATTAGGGTATTGAAATATTGGCGCTTTGATCAGAGCTTGCTTTAGTAGCTGGAAATTCTTGTCACATTATGGTGTCCAGATGAATTTCTTTTTGGCATTACCCTTGGTTAAGTCATTGATTGGTGTGGTTAGTTTCCTGCAGTCTTTGATGTATTTCCTTAGGTAAGCTACCATTCCAAGAAACCATCTAACTTATTTTAAGGAGGTGGGGTGTTGCATGTTGTTTATGGCTTTGATTTTGTCTGGATCTGCGTTTATGCCACTGTCAGAGACAATGTGGCCCAAGAACAGGAGTTCCTTTTCCATAAATTGGCACTTGCTAGGCTTTGCGTAAAGTTTTGTGCTTTGCAAGTCAATTGAGTGTCTTGCAGACATGTGTGAGGTGTTCCTCTTTGGTTTTTGAGAATATGATGATATTGTCAAGGTAGCATAATGTATTTGAGAGACTGTTTTGTGCTTGGTTCATCATAGCAACAAATGTTGTGGGCGTGTTGGTCATCCCAAAGTTTCATTACCCTACATTCAAAGGATCCAAATTGTGTGCAGAACACAGTTTTTGGTATGTCCTTTTCTTTTACCTCTACTTGGTTGTAGCCTGGGGTGAGGTTAATTTCGAGAAAATTTTGGCTCCATAGAGCCTTGCAAACAGATCCTCTATAAATGGAAGGGGGTATTTGTTCTTTACTGTGCTTGCATTGAGAGCTCTGTAGTCTGTTACTAGACAGAGTGAGCCTTCCCTTTTCTTTATGAAGAAAACTGCTGCCCCCACCAGGGGATTCAGATGGGCAAATGAAGCCTTTTGCTAGATTGTCCTCAATGTGTGTTTTGAGGGTTTGGGTCTCCATGGGAGAGAGTCTGTAGAGGGGTGCAGGTTTGGGCATGGCTTTACATAGGTCAATGCCATGTTTGACCTCCTGTTTGGGGGGTAGCTCTGTGAGTCTCTTCCTTGAATACATGAGTGTATTCATTTAGGAGTGCCACAAGTTCTGGGCATTGGATTTTGGTTGTTTGTCATGTTATTAAATTCAGTGTACCTCATTATGTGGAGGGTACTATCTTTTTTTAGATGTTCTAAGTCATCTTGGTTTATGACCTGGACAAATACTGTGTCTCTTAGAATAAGGTCATTGGGTTCTTTGAGGATGTTAAAATTGACTCTATTGCATTTGATGGTCATGGTTTTTGTTTTCCAACATACACTGGGGTTCACTTGGGTGAACCAGCCCATGCCTGCTACAATGCTGATAGTTTATGTTGTTCATGACAAGTCTTTTGATGGACTTTTGGTATGCCTTGGAGGTCAATTCTGAAGGGAGTTGTCTTGCCTTTAAGTAGAACTTTTGATTTGTCTGCCATTCTGGCGTATTTGAAGTTGGATTTAACAGCTGGTATCTTGTACTTGGTTACAAATGGTTTGCTTACCATGGTGTGTTGTGCACCAGAGTCAAATAAAATTTTATTTGTATGTGATTTATAATTGCATGGGTAGACAATAAGTTGTGATCAATCTTTAATTTTTACGTTCATAAAAACAGAGGATTGCAGGACACGTGGGATGCAAGCAGCAAAGTTTGTGCCTTGGTATAATTTCTTGTCAGTTTGGGGGAAGACAGGGGCACTTAAGCCTGTCCCCCCTCCTCTTTTCCCTGTTCCTCTGTTTTGAGACCTTCAAGGTCAGAGAATGTGGGGTCAGATTCATAGCAGGTTGCTGTTTCTGCATTGTTTACTTTGGTGGTGTCCTCTTTCTTGGGACAGGAGCGGTTTGCGCTCTGGCTGCAATTGCCATTGTTTTGATTGGAGTTGAAGTTGTTATGGTTTGTGTTTTGGCATTTATTGCCATTGGAGTTTTTTGACATTCTCTCTGCCATTGCTGTTGGAGGAGCGGTTGCTGTTGCGTGCAGCATATTCCATATTTGCGCGTTTTTCTGCGCGCTTGGCTTCTGCAATGAGCGCAGGCATGGAGATGTTGGCCTCAGGACAGATGAGGGCAGAGACTGAGGGTTTCATTCTGTTGATGAATTTGGCTCTTTTGTGCATGTTTTCAGCTTGTGCTGGATTCTGGATCTTGCAACATATCTCTTAGAATTCATTGGCGTAAGCTGTGACAGTGGTCTTCTGAGGAAGATTGCTGAGCTGTATTGCAATGTCTTGGAGTGATTTGGTGACACGGAAATTGTGTGTGATGTCTGCTTTGAACTCTTCCCAGTTGTCAAGCTGGTTGTCAGTTTGTGAGCCAATCCAAGTGGCAAACCAGTTGGCTGCAGCCTTGTATAGGCTCTTGCTGTGTTTCCTGGACCCATTTTTTGTGGGGGATGTGGCTGGCGCAGAGTTTAGCGGCTGAGTGGTCTAGCCATTTAATGACGATTTCTTTGTTTTTACAAAAGAACTTGTTGATACCAATGTACTTGGTGTTGGTAACTTTGCCTGTGAAAAGCAGTTGTGTGTTTGTTTGTGGTTGAAGAGAGCAACTGTATTGAATTATCTTGGTGCATGCTTTGGGCATGACCAGTCCTTTGGATATGTGCATCCATGTTGTGATCTGAGGCACAGCACAGATACACAATGGGGAATCCTAACCTCAGGATTGTATTTGTACTAAGTCTTGGTTAGAATGGCAGGGAAAGCTATGTGATTAACTTGTGGCCCTGATTGAATAATATCTACTAGACGTGGCTAGAGAGGCGCCAAAGTATGTGAAGACACAAAGACAAAAATGTGAATAGAACTTAATCTTCATTGGTGAACAGGAAATAAAATATATAGTGGCTGACAATACCATAAAACAGTACTAAGACAGTAGGATCACTTGCCACAAGCATGAGTGGGGCAAGTGAGTTGCACAGGATCAAGAAACCCAACAGTTGAATTCCCCAATTTGGAAACAGACTTATTTTGAGGGGTGAAGGCAAAAGAAAGAGGTTTGCCCTCAAAATAACCCATTGAAGGCAAAATCAAAACATAGTGAATGGCAGCATTCACAACATTGCCCCCCTCTAGATTGGCCTTAGGGGGTAGTACTTGCAGAGGAACTTGGCATGCATATAGGCAAACAGTTGACCACTAGAGAGGAGTTTCACAGTGTATTCAGATTCTCTTTTGAAGGTCACTTCCAAAAGTCCAACCCACAACATATCTAACTTGTGAGTGCGTCCCCCTACTCTATGCTGATAGAGAGCATGGTCCCCAATGTTGAACTCAGGAAAGGCAGAGCTTCCATCATTGTTGGGAGAAAGCTCAATTACCTTTGTCTTATATACGGACGTGTAGGCAGTAGCTTGTATATCAATGATACGGTTGACAAGATCTTTGATATGGTCATCAGGGTTTATATCCTTATCAGAGGAGAGTAGGGGGCCCCAGGAGCAACAGAGTGATGGCCTCACACACATACAGCATAGCAAAGGAGGAGTACCTGGTGACACAATGTTTGCTAAGGCAATAAGCAAAGAGAGCAGCGGGTAAGTATAGATCCCAGTTTGCAGCGTCAGAGTAAGTGAGTTTCCTCATGATAGAAACCAGTGTCAAGTTTGCACACTCAACTGCACCATTAGTAGAAGGATTATAGGGGGCAGAGAAAAACTGGTGTGATCCTAAGGCCTTGATAACAGAGGTTACCAACTTGGCATTGAAGTTAGTCCCATTGTCTGATAACATCACTTGAGGACAGCTGTGGCAGAAGAATACATCTTGCAACAGAAAGGCAGCAGTTGTATTGGCAGTGATGTCCTTAGTAGGGCAAGCCTCTGCCCACTTGCTGAAATAATCAATAGCAATCAATGTAAAGCAACAACCAGAGAAGGAGCAGGGGAGAGGCCCCACAGCGTCAATGCTGACAGTATGAAATGTGTGTTGAGGGGGGACTAGCTTGAACTCGTGAGAGGCATCTTGAGGTTGTCAAAGCTGACAATTTTGGCAACTAGAAATGACATCTGGAATTAGCAGGCAAAGGTTTTCCCATAAATAGTTTTTTTTGGAAATAGTCATAGGTCTTGGCAATGCCTCCATGTCCCGTCTTCTTATGAGCTTGAAGCATCAACAAAAGGCAAAGACTAGGCTGTACATAAGGCAGGTAGTAGTCTTGTACCTTCTTGAAAATTTGATTGTTACAAATAAGTGTGTCTTCAGATAGCTTTGATAGGGCAATTCAAACTTCATCTGTCTTGTTCTCTCAAGAAGAAGGGTGTCCAATTAGTTCATACAGCCAATCAGTCTCAGCAGGGTGTAGAGCAAGGATGGGCATTCTGGACAATATATAAGCATTCTGATGTTGAATCCTGGTACAATGTAGCACAGTAAAGTTGTAGCCCTGCAGGAAGAGAGCCCATCTAGATAGTTGTTCTTCTGGTTTCTTAAGCTATTGTAACCACTTAAGCAAAGCGTGGTTGGTGACCACTGTGAAATGGGTGCCATACACGTAATGGTGGAACTGCTTGACGGCATGCAACACAGCAAGGTATTCTTTCTCTGTGACAATGTAATTCTTCTCATGCTTGTTCAGGACTCAAGAAGTATAAGCTACAGGGTGATCCACACCCTCATCATCCAGCTGAGCCAAGATAGCCCCAATAGCCAGGTCACTAGCATCAGTATATAGGATTGGTTCCTTATTGTAGTCAGGATATACTAGGATGGGAGCCTCTTTGAGTTTTTGCTTGAGGGTCTCAAAGGCCTGTTGCTGGCTAGCAGTCCATTCAAAAGGGACATTAGGCAACAGTTGGAATAAAGGTTTGCTAGTGCCAAAAAATTCAGGGATGAATTGTCTGTAGTAACCTATCATGCCCAGAAAGACTTGAACTTCTCTCAGGTTAGTGGGCAGAAGCATTTTGTCAATGGCCTCAATTTTCTTGATCATGGGGCCAATTCCCGTCTGGGTCACCTCATGACCCAAGAATTCAAGGTGTTCCTTGAAGAAAGCACACTTGGATGGCTTTAACTTAAGGCCAGCCTCTTGAATCTTTATGAAAACTTACTTTAGGTGCACCAAGTGATTGGTAAAGGTAGCACTGAAGACTTTTATATCATCTAAGTACACTAGGACACATGGGAGCTTCAAATCACAGAGGATGGAGTCCATGGCTTGTTGGAAAGTAGCCAGGGAATTGCAGAGCCCTTGTGGCGTGCATGTAGGCTCAAATAGTCCTTTGGAAGTGATAAGTACAGCCTTCTGTCTATACTCAGGAGAGATATCAACCTGTCAGTACCTAGAAGCTATATCCATAGCACAGAAGAATTTGGAGCCCCCCAAGGTGGCAGAGAGCATCATCAATGTGTGGTAAGAGATAGGAATCCTTTTTGGTTAAGGAGTTCAATTGTTGGTAGTTCATCACAATACAATGACTTCCATCCTTCTTTTTCAATATGAGCAAGAAAGAGGCCCATGGACTTTGGGAAGGAGCCAGTAGCCCAGCGTCTAATAGCTGCTTGAGCTCTTTAGACACCTGAGCGTCCTCTACGCAACTGCAACAATAAGGTTTAGTACAGAAGGGAGGAGCGTCACCAGTATCAATCTAGCAAATGACACCTTTGGCTAGATCATAATCAGTGCTATCTTTAGAAAAGATACCTAAAAACTGATCTAGTAAATCCAGCACCTCCTTCTGTTGTACTGGGGATAGTTGTAGGAAATCTTGAGCAGTGAACAAGGACAAGACTTAGGGCTTGTCTTTGGGTAAATTAAAGTTCTGGGACGTACCAAAGGGATGTAGTGATAGGATGTCAGGGGCATTCAACAACTTGCCATAGCCAATGGCTTGCCCTCTAGACACATGTATGGGTAGAGCAGTTAAGTTTGCAACCAGCAATTGAACAGGGTCTTTATGAGAGACATCCGAGATTCCTGGACAGAGATAGGGTTTGTTGCGTCCTAGCAAGGGAGGAGAGTATAACTCTAGGAACGTACGCTCAGGTAGATAATATAATATTTGGAAGTCTAGGATAGCCTGAGATCCAGGGGGAATAGTTACAGCAGAAGGATCCAAGAGAGGAATCCCTTCAGAGGCAGGGCAAGCACTGGGAGGACACTTTATTTTGGAGGAGTGGGTACAGTATTTTAGGGTGAAAACTCCAGTGGGATATTCTAAGGCACATGTCTTGAGGCGCTTCCTGGGGACTTTAACAGGCTCTTTGAAGATCAGAGGGACTGTTGGGAATTTCAACCAAGCAATGATGCCAATTATGATGGAGCCCACGGATTGGGACTGTTACAATCAAATCCATAAATTAGTAGTACAAAATACAATGATACTAATTATAGCAGAGCTTGCAGATATGAATTGCAGCTACCAAACTACATAAATTGGTAGTATAAACTATACGCATATTAGATCAGCAGTAGTCTGCTGACCTAAGCCTTAAACTAGCCAATAATAAGCGCTGCCGCAGCACTTTAAAAATACACAAGCGCTGTGGCGCTGCCTAGCAATTGGATTAGGCGCCAAAGCGCCAAACTACTTTTATGTCAAGCGCCAACTGAAAATTATTGCAAGCGCCGCAACGCCGCCTGGAAAATATTGCAGGCGCCAAGGCGCTGGGTTTGATTCCCCATAATCTCAAATTCCCATATTTATCACATTAATAAGCATTAAGCTTGTAGTATGCCAGAGAAGTAGGAAGTGATCCTGAAGTACTAAATTATTCCATGCCAGCAAGGATCACCTGTGCTGGGTGAAGATAGAAATATTCTATTGGTTGATATGCAATAAGCGCCAAACCTAGATTAATAATTATCCAAATTTGGGGCATGTTAGAATGTCCTAGAAGATATTTCTAACAGCCCAGAGACTACCCTGGTAGAAGGTATAAGAAGAATTAACCATTTACAATAAAATCATCTTTGAACCATCTTTATTTTATCCTTAATCTGGTTGACCTTTATCCTAATCCTTAAGTGCTTCTGCATGATCAGAAGCCATTGCTGGGCAATAAGCATGGTTCTGATCAATCCTGGCTCTTCTGATACAGTACTACTCATATCCTCACATATGACTGTATTCTGGCAAATGTCCTGTGCCCTATAATCTCAAATAATTGTGGCACTGTACAGCAAAAAGCACGACAGGGACTTTGTACCCTAGGATAGAGAGGTAGACATAATTCAAGTTGATGATCCCATTGTATTCCCTAAGGAATTGAGTACCAACTAGGAGGTTGTAACTCTCATTCTCCAGGACAATGGCAGGCGCAGCCAAGAGCAGCTTGCCAAACTACATGGGAAGAGCAGAATAAGCCCCTATAGTGCGAGTCATGGATAGCCCAGCTGTGCCATACAACTGGTGATAGTTAAGGTTGGGGGCAAGTTTGAGCTTCTTGACAAGCTTCAAGGAGACAACATTAACTGGAGATCCTGTGTCCAAGACAGCCTTAATTTTCACCTTTTGGATGGATATTTTCACACAAGTGGTAGTACAATCAAAGGGTGGGAGGACAGCCAAGATGTCTTGGGCTTCTGCTAGTTTTTTGTCCCAGTTCTCAATTATTCATCTTAAACCTGGAATCTCCTTGTAGACAGTCTGAAGAAGAAGCAAGACTGAAATATTCTTGAAAACAGCATCAGCTACTTTAGCTGCTTCTTTGGAAGTTTTCTATAAGTACAGGAGATCTCTTAGCTTGAGTGAGGTATGGACAAGAGACAACCTCTTTGGCTTCAGGCAGCGGCTTGGCAGTTGTTGTAGATTTCCCAGAACTTAGTTTATAAGGGATCATAATGGTTTCAGGGAAATCAAGAACTGAATACCCATAGGCATCAGGATCATCAACGTCTGAATCATCCATGTCAGAGCTGTCAGAAATGTTGTGAAATAGAAGCGGAATGAGAGGAGCCCCAGTGTCAACAGGCTCAGAGTCAGCAATAGAGGGGGGATAGGAGGAGACTGAGAAGAGTTGTCAACCAAGAGCGTCTCTACCTCTAGGTTGACTGTTCTTTTCCCACCTGTTCCTTGTGATCAGCCCCTTCAACCCGAGGATTGGTGCAGACTTGGGAACAATGACCTATCTGCCCACAGTTATGGCAACCCATGTGTTAAGGAGGATTCTGCAAGTTCATGGTGAGGATACGTGGGCTATGTGAAGACAAACCAGAGGTAGAGGCGGCACATAATTCCCGCACTACTACTCCAGAATGGATAAGGTGCATATCCCGCAACAGTGTCTTCATGCTCTTCATAGAGGAAAGAATGGTCTTATGGGCTTTGAAATGAAGGCACAGAAGCTGGTTCACCTTGAGGGCTTGAGTGCAAGCCATGTAATCTTTGTGCGCTATCAATTGTCTGCTTTTTATCAGTTGCTGTCCTTCCATGTAGAATCTATCTGCAAATTCAGATATAGTTTCCTTTGGTTTGAAAGCAATGTGCATTAAGGCGTCCTTCTTCACTTCCAGACTAAGGTCACCGCCAAATTTTTCAATCAGAAGTTGCTTCATATCTTCCCAAGTTTTGATGGTGGTCAGCTCTGGCACTACTACCTCTTGGCAGGTCAGGTGTAGACAGATCAGAATGTGTTCCTTCTTAACCTTATCTGAGGCTCTTCTCATGGCAGTTTTGTAGATAGTTAGGAAAGCTGCAATAGTAGAAGTTTTGGGATCAAAGACTTGCTTAAAGGTAGGCTTAAAGTGTGCTTTGGGAGTTGGACCACCATTTTTGCTATTGAGCACATTTATGTGCAGGGAAAATTCTGCTTCAGACTCAGAGGGGGCTGTCTGGCCCACAGCTGACAAACACTCTCTTCAAGAGTAGTCAGGGTCTCAGCAGTGCGGGCACCTGTATTATTAGCTAAGGTGGTCTGTTGCTCAGTAACATCTAGGCGCTTGTCTTGTGTTGTTACTACCGTGGAAAGTTCAGCCAGCCAGGACGTAAGAGAAGGACCCACTGAGAGGCAAGGATCAAGCCTATCATTCACCAAATCAATTAACTCACTGATTTCTTGTACGTCTTTATCAAGCTCAGAGTGGTATTGTTTCAAGTGGTCCACTTCATTAGCTAGAGAAATTGACTCTCTAGCACAGTAAATGTGGGGGCTCCTGACAAGCCAGGGCAACAGCCATCTTCACCAACAACCCCATTTGAACTAGCATCAGTTGCCATCATTTTGCGTAAGGCAGCTACCTCTTGCTGTAATTCTGCAACTTGAGTTGTTAAGACAAGCACACAGTGATCTGGCTGAGGTGCTTTGGCAGGGCAACCTTGACTACCAGTGGACGTTCTTAGTTCTCAAATGACATCCCACAGCTGCTGTTCTTTATCCATCAAATCATCAGAAGGAGGGGAAGGCTGGGCATCTGGCTTAGACACAGACAATTCATTCACTTGAGTCTGGAGTTTGGCAATGGAAGCAGCAGTGACAACCCTTTCTTGATCAAATTCTTCACCAAGTTTGCAGAGACCTTTAGCAGCAAGGTCTGCTACTTGTAGTTGATCAAAGGAATAAGCACTGAACTCATTGAGCTGCTGCACAGGTTGTCAAAATTGGTCAGATAGGCGTTCAGGGTGGAGTCTACTTGGGTTTGCAAGGGTTGTTCCAACTGGTGAAACTCATGTAGACGTTCTCTTATGTATTCAGGGATGGACTGGCGCATTCACTTGATGGAATTGACCAAACAGGTTTGGGAAGTGACAGAGTTGCTCTGATTGTCTGAAACCAAGAAAAAAAGGGAGTAGATTCATTGTTGATAGGCAGCAAACTGATCCCAGTGATGAGTGACGGCTGCTTGTAGAGAAAAAATCTCCTGAACGTGGAGCCCTAACACCATTTGATGGTGGGCCAAGGCTGATTGTACAAAGGATGACAATAGGTGCTCAGCAGAGCCAGCTGCTGAGAGGATATGCTGTGGAGATTGCAGAGCCACAATCAATTCATAGTATTCTGATTGATTGAACTGTAATTGGAGGCAAGGGATGGCCCCATCACAGGCTATTCCAAGGGCAATAGCCATGACTTGTTCTAAGTTGGGGGTACCCATGGGTTAAATTAATAGACAGGGACCATTCCCAAGGTTCAGTACAGTAGGGACAATAGGTGGGTCTGTGATGTCTTCCACAATAGGAGGACTGGTGATTTCAGGTGAAGTCAGCTCTTTTATAGGAGGAGGCAAAGGACCTAAAAACATGGTGGTAAAAAAGATAACCAAGGGGCTTACAGCCCCTGTAGTGAGCACCATTTTTGTTGTGATCTGAGGCGCGGCACAGATACACAATGGGTAATCCTAACCTTAGGATTAGATTTGTACTAAGTCTTGGTTAGAATGGCAGGGAAGTCTATGTGATTAACTTTTGGCCCTGATTGAATAATATCTAATAGACGTGGCTAGAGAGGCGCCAAAGTATGTGAAGACACAAAGACAAAAATGTGAATAGAACTTAATCTTCATTGGTGAACAGGAAATAAAATATATAGTGATTGGCAATACCATAAAACAGTACTAGTAAAGTAGGATTGCTTGCCACAAGCATGAGTGGGTCAAGTGAGTTGCGCAGGATCAAGAAACCCAACAGTTGAATTCCCTAATTTGGAAACAGACTCATTTTGAGGGGTGAAGGCAAAAGCAAGAGGTTTGCCCCCAAAATAACCCATCAAAGCCAAAATTGAAACATGGTGAATTGAGGCATTCACAACAATCCACTAGGTATATCTTTGTCAATATTGTGGGCACAGAAGTACCTTTTCCAGGTGTCCTGAGATGTAGCCAGGTTCAGTATGTGGGCAAAGGTGGGCGGGTTCTGTTCAGTCATTCTTTCTTTCATAGGAGTGGTCAAACCCCCATAGCTGCTACCAGTGATAAGGAGCAACTTTTGGGGAAGCTTCAAATATGGATTTAAGAAGAAGAGAAGTATATTTTATTAGATAATACTTTAGACTTAAATAGTTTGTACTGTGGCAGGAATTTAAGTCCAATCAAAGATAAGGGGGTCATGTGCAGAATGGGATTGAGTTGCTGGATACCTGGACAAGTCATGTGATATTGGTTTGTTGCTATTTCTGGCATGTATAACTGAATATTAGATTGGCACCAAATCTCGCAATGCCTGGACGTTAAATGTGTTGTGGCAGCCAGAATACCAGTACATGTAGCTCCTTGACAGTAGTTTGATATTTTATCCTCAATAAATATCTTTCCTCAATGATCAACTTATTTCAATATTACCCAATCAGATTTGTAATAGCCAGATTGCTAGATTCTGCCTTCTTGACTCTGCAATTTCCTGAGAATCTTCCTCCTCCTGACAAAATGATTCCTGAACCCCGCAAAATTGAATTTGAACATATCTATGCTCCTGATTCCTTGACTCTGAGTCAATTTAAGGTCTTCCCTTGTATCTATGCATAATCTTCTGCTGCACCTTTCCTTATTCATTGTTCAAGGGTTATCATTTCCAATTAAACACACACTGTCTCCTCCTTATTGGTAATGGCATCCTCATTTGGGTATATATTCCCCATTTGATCAATTACAACAAGATCTCACTCTACTTCACCCTGACAGTTGAGGAGGTCTTTGGGTGGCTTAAGAAAGTTGTCACGTGGGGAACACCAAATGGGCCCAAGGCCTTATTTGATTTTCTGCAGATTGAGGTCCATACCCTTACAGCAGAGACTGTGGATAAATTCTACACCCATTCTGATTTTTTGTCCCTGCTTTTCTTGAAAATCAACCAATCAATTGAATATGTATCATATTTTTAAGGTTTTTTTGTTTATGCTTTTAATTTTTCAATAGTAAATTTATAGGGCATACTTTTGTAATTCTGCATAATATACCATCAGGTGTAATAAAAATTAACATAGCAAAAGAGAATAATCAATTGAAAATTTTAATATTTCAACATATATTTATTAGGTTTGAGACAATTGCCTGGAAATAAGATAGATTTTAATGAAGAATATATACTTTAGTTTTCAAACCTGTTGAGATAAACAAATATTATTCAGTTTAGAATGCATAGGTTCATTCACACAATTAATTTCAACTGGAACCAGTTGAAGGTCAATTCACTCAATAAAACTTCTATTTATCAAGGTCCAGATTACAAAAATAGTCAATTACACAACAAAAACATAGTCAAATACCAAATCCCAGAAACAAGACAGCAAAAAAAGTGCTTCATATCCAAAATGAACACAAACCAGTCACATTCTGAAGCAATCTACATCAAATGTGATAATTATTGTGTAACAAAAATGATACAAACAGAGAAAAAATAATGTTCAGCCATAAAAGTGATATGTTCAAACATAAAACAACTCATTTTTTGACAATCTTGATTATTTTTGGGACTAAAACAGAAATAGTGGATTTCAAGAGAGAATCCATCAAAATCTATTCAGGGAACTACAGCATTATATTAAATGTATGTGCTTCTAAATTTGGTCATTTAGTCTGAGAGAATATCTCAAATAGAATGACATAATTAAATAAAATTAATACTCTGTAAATACTTTTCTTTTCTATTTTAATAAAAAAGTATTATTTTTTGTTTACAATGAGTTTCACAAGTGAAGATAGACTCATATTGTTAAGGAGCAATATCAGGAGCACCTCCAAGCTCAGGCTGCTGATCAAGGGAGTACAACTGTCAAAGCCCCTGTGTACACCCAACTAAACTTAAGTCACAAGGAGGCCAAGTTGTATGTGTCACCAGGCCCATCCATGGGTGGATTTTCTGACAGCTAGTATGCTGAACCCCAAGACCAGGCCCAACCTGAGCCTGTACCACATTTTGGATACTGGGCAACTGTGGCCTCCTTCAACCCAATCCAATCATCACTTGACAATTTGGGCCAATCAAATTAAGCCCTGCCCAATACAGTCCCCTTATTCCCAAAGGCCCCCAAAAATGTCAAATTATAACCAATGGGATTGCTGAGGAGATTGTGAGCCTCAAGCAGAGTGGCGTAAATTTTACAGAAATTGCCACTTGTCTTTAATTTACTGAGGCAATGATTAAGCAGGAGTTATGTGCCCTTTTGAGAAGAGGTGGTATCAAGCTGGCCAAGAAGCCAAAGAAGCAGGTCAGCTTCCAGATCAAGGAGGAGTATCCTATCATGCTTGACATCCTCCAACAAAACCTATACCTTCAGATGGCTGAGATCTGTTGCTGTCATGATAGTTTCAATAATGCTGGGAATAAACTGTCCCAGTCATAAGGCAAGAAAATCTGAGAAAGCATTGATGAAGTTAATAGAATTAAAGGGCTTTAATCAAACTGTCAATCAAAAGTGGTTCACAACAGTCCCAGATAATCATCAGGATCCAATTATCACTACCAAACTGACACTGATTGTCAGGAATATTCCTGACAAAACATCTCAAAAGAACATTGTTTGTAGCACAATGGCACCAGAGAATCAAAGAAATTATTTGCAGCAGTTCCCCCTGATTGGGGAAACTGCTGCAAAAAGTGCACCAAAAGAAAAAGAATTTAAAAATAAAATAAAATATTTTAATTCTGCCTTTTATAAGCCAGCTGTGCACCCCGCCAGTCACCGCCAGCCAGCCAGTAGCTGGCAGCACGCCCCTCACAACTGGGCTATATATTCCTGCAAAATAGGGAAACCTCCAAATATGGAAACCAGAAAAGGAAAATTCCCCAATTCCCAATTTGGGGAGAACAGCTGCCCAAATTGGGAATCTACTAAATCAAGAAGGGATGACAAGCTACTCTTCAGTCAACTTCATGCATTAGCTGTAGACAATGAATTTGGATGCATGAAAGCATCCAAATATTCCTCATTCTACTGCCAGCCAGGAATTGGCAATACATTGCCACCAAATCCTCCTCAATGCCACCCCAGAAAGGGAATCTCATACAACACCAAGTGTTTGGGGTTCCCTATCCAATGCTTTTATTATTCATTCCCCACCAAGGTCACTATTATATAATAAAAAACCTTCACTTGATGATAGATTGTGCTATCATTGAGTGAAATCACCCTCAATTATATCATATAAAACAAAAAAATACTTACCTAAAAAAAATCCAGGACACTAAGCTTTTTCTGCCCTTCCCCAAGAGATAGAAGATGAATCATCTTGTCTTCTCTGCTGTCCTTACAGCCTGCCTCCAGATTGGGGGCCACCAACATAACTTCCAACCATACAGTCCTTTCCAAACCCCTACCAAAGAATACTACTACAAGAAGCCTGAAAAATTAAACTCCTCCAAGATTTACTCTTGGTCTGCACTGGTTTTGCCCCATTTAACCACGTCCATAGCAGTCTAAACATTGACTTAATATGTTCTTTTTGAGAATTGGGGAGCAGGTTAAGAGTAAATAAAGCCAAGCTCTCAACCACAACAAAATTTGCAGTTTCAGCAACAACCAAAAGGTTGTTGCCAACAATTTCTGGGAGGCCAAAGGGGGGAAAGGAATTGACTGAACACTAAAAGCAACAGAAAAACCAAATGGCCAGATTAGACTAACAAATTTTGAACTTTATTAGAGTAGATAATGATGAAGCAAGGTCTTTTACAACTCTTGCATTCATTTAAAGGAAGGGGATGGAATTTGGATGGGAAGTTAAATGTCCAAATCTGATTGACCAATTATATGAGGGAATATTGATGCATCTCTTGAGGCTGGAAAATCTGGAAAAATCCAAATGGACAGAATCAATGGGAAAACTGACTCAACTAAAAATTGAGGAACCTGTCTTGAATGCAATTACCACTGCTCCCGGCTGCTCTTGCACATGATATTTAACCAGAGGTGCCTCTTGGGTGGGTTAGGTTGGGGCGTTTTCAAACTAATTCTGAAAATTAATAGTATGAGGACCTTTCTTGGGGGGTTTTAAGTAAATCTTTGGGAAATATCCAGGCGTAAGTTGGCAGAGATCCCCAAGCATTTGGTGAGGATTGAAGTAGAGGCCCAAGGTGGAGGCGTAACTTTACATTCTTACTTACTTTGCCTGCAATTTCAGACAATTTAATGTACACACAAAGGTGTTACGTTGGGTATTAACGGTATACCCAATTTTCACCTTGCTCACTGGGTTCCAAGTAGCAAACTTGGAACCATACCTTGCTAAAGTACTTTTCCATATATTGAGTATTTACACTGATAAATAGACATAATCTGAGGGATGTCCAATACAACCTTGTTTATCAGAAAGGTCATCAAAAAGTAATCATTCAAGAGTTTTTTGCTTGTTGGGATAGATACAATTTTCAATGATGATACAGGTTAGAAGCCATAGATTCAGGGGTATTGCTGAGTCAACAATTTTGGTACATATTGAAAATTTCCCATTTTTTAACTCTTAAGAGTTAATTCCTTATAAATTCTCAATAAACCTAAAACTTATCTATTTGATTTTGAAATATGCCAATGCATCAATCAATTAACATTCTCTAATATATTTCCTACAATTTGACTCTAAATCATATTGTAACTGGGAGATGGGGTATGGTTTCAAGTTCTGCTTCTTCTGGCCCACCAAATGTTACTCCTATACCACCCAATGTTGACATCTCCACTGTGGAAATCAAAACTGAGACCATTGTTAACTCTCAATGTCCTGAGTTTTATTCTGAAGACCCATTGATCTTGTCAGAGGCAATCTATTTGGGTCTACTCTGGCTAGCTTTAATAGTTTTATCAAATCCTAGTGTTGCCTTTAAAAATTTTACCAAGCAATATCTGAAGCCATTTTGGTGGTTAATTATCAACTCTATGTGGATTTGGTTATTTATTGCTCACCACCTAGACAAAACTCATAGTATCCTACAATTTATGTCACATTTATTACCCTCAAGCTAATAGGAGGGATGAAAGGTTAAATGGTTCTCTTGTGAAAGCGCTAAGTAAAATATTCTCCAACAACCCACACCTCTGGGCTGATATGCTCCTGACAGCGCTAATGGTGTATAAAACCCATGTCAACTGTAATTCAGACAAAATAACATATGTACTTATATATGGGCACAAGTCCACCATTGTTAGTACCACTCTAGGACCACAACTACCTTTTCCTAAGAAGGTACCAAGTAGCAATAACCCTGCTGTACAACAATCCAGACAAGACCAGGAAGCTCAAGAAAAAGAAATAGTGAAAAGAAAGACAATACCACTCTAACAGAAACAGTTTCAAGCCAGAGACAAGATTTGGGTTGTCAACCACAGCTTGCAAAAATTGGAATCAGGGCTAAGAGGATCAGGAATTTCCATGGAGCTCAAGTCAAACAACACCTATATTATCAAAGAAATTGGCACTTGTGTTGTTTTAAAACCTATGGACCACAATTGACTCCACTTGTGCAAAGCAATAAACACTTAACACAATTCCCAATTATGTTCTCCCAATGCCAGACTGGATCAATATCAAGCCTGAATCTCCAACACTCTCAAGAGAATTCCTAAGCTCCACCTTCCAGCACCCCAGGGGAAGACATTGCAACATTTATAATTACTCCCTCTTGGGTAATTAATTCCCCAATCAATTCCCTGACTGATCATTAAGGTGGTGACACTATTATCAACCACCCATCTAATATAGGGAGCAAACCTTTCAATTTCTAAGCAGAACTTACCTTGACAAATCACATGGCTGTTATGATGTACATGGAAAGTATCTGTCTTCCCATGATTAATATATATAAAAGTGACTCTGTTTGTCTGTAATGGTGCCTTGAGTGGGCTCAAGCTGTAAGGAATTTGAATTAATTGATTTTTCTGTAAATTTAATTTTAAAAGTTGATGATCAAGCCAAAATCTTGGTTTGACTCATTCTTACATTTGATTCCTTACATGCATATTTGAAAGCATGAAGGTTAAAATTAGTGGAGTATGGTCTAAACTATGTTGAACTGAGAATATAGGCCACTCAAACCAAAATAAATTTGTATTCAATTACTTAAATTTTAAAACAGTAGCTAACCTCATACAGCCATATCAAAGAGGTTTATCTGTATAGATTACCCGGCTCTATAATGAAAGGATTAAAACAGAAAGTCAACTGTAATTGTTTAAGATCCTTTTATATGATTGGGTGTTTAAACTCTGCTGAAGGTTGAATTGACTGATGAAAAGAGAGCATGATTAATTTTAAAAATATTGAATTGAAAAAATAAAAAAATTTAGTTTAAGTACAGGATGATTGGCTTGGAAATTTTGAATTTAATTATTCTAAAGTGAAACAATAGAATATTCCACTTGAATGCATCAGCTGATCCAAGTGGCTGCATATTGTTTCAGAGAAAACTTGCTTGCCACAGCTTCATCCCAAAAGAACATCAGTGGAGTAAACTGTTTGTGATAAAATTATGTTTCAATATAATGATTTTCATGAAATTTAGAGGACATAGATCAATTTTTCAGATGATTCCAATCAAAATGGTACCAAATATGATAGCTCTAGCTGCTCTAGATACTCATATATATAGTAAATGCTGGAAAGGGGCTCACGTTAAAATCAAAGGCATAGAATTCCTGTAGATTCAGAACCTGCTAGGAAAAATGCGGAATTTTCAAATTCTTTTGCGTAAACTCACCAACTTACTAGAATATTTTACATCCTTTTATATAACAAGTAAGTTGTTCTGGGATGAAAATTACTCCGTTAATTTGGTGAGTTCATGCAAACAAATTTGACAATCCCACATTTTTACCAACAGGTTCTGAATCTACAGTAATTTGATTCATTCAAATTCACTCAAAAAGCACATAAAACTAAAAACAACATATCTCTGTGAGTACTAAGCCAATCTTAATGTCCAATAGCTTATTTTAAAGCTACATATTGGCTCTATCATTTGAAAGAATTTAGAGAAATTAATTACAAATTTTAATTATTTTTCTAGCTTTACTAAACTTGATTGTATCCCTTCACTTATTTAGATTAAGATTTTATTTTTTTATACTTGGAATATGAAACTTTAATTTTAAATAGATATGATTAAAATGAACTTTTAAAAAGATTTTAAATAAAAAATTAAACTTAACATATGATAATCAATCCCATTATAAAAATGTAATAAACTATATTGAATTGATATATTATATTTAATTTTATATCTGTCCTTGAACAGGGCAACCACCTAATGTCAAGGAGCTGGATGTACTGGTATTTTGGCTGTTGCCAACACAAATAACATCCAGTCAACGCCTGGTTTGGTGCCAATCCAATATTCAGTTCAACATTCTGGAAATGGCAACAAACCAATATCACATGACTTGTCCAGGTATCCAGTGATCCAAATCCAGCTCACACATTACCTCCCTTATCTTTGATCTGACTTAATTCCCTACCACAGTGCAAGCTATATAAGTCCATAGTATTATCCAATAAAAATACTCTCTTCTTCTCTAAATCCATATTTGAAGCTTCCCCAAAAGTCTCTCCTCATTACTAGTACTATATAATACTTTAAAATAATACCAATAAAGTAGCATTATTTTCTTTCTCCCCTTTATTTTATTTATTATACTTCTTGCAAGAATATACTTGACACCCTGAATGGTACATTGCTGAAAATATGATGCAATACTTTTTAATTAGTGAGGGATCCAAAAAGAGCAAATTCTGTAAAACTAGATTAATGATGTTCTTGAATCATGTCACAAAATATGCTTTGCTTCTTAGATTAAAGCAAGGCAGAAGTCAAGGATTCAACCTGGGACCCCATGTTGTGCAACCTGCAATTCCACCTCCCATATTTCTTTAGATTAATCTGTAAGTGATTCAATTAGATGCATGCAAAGTAAATTAGTTTCACCAAAGTCAGGGAGAATCAAAGCTAAAAGCGCGCCACTTAAGGCCCAGATATACACACAAATAGCCACTTTCTAAATGTGAATTCAGAGGAATTTATAATTATAACTTCTAATGAAAGTCAGCAGGTGTCATCTCTCAGTGTTGAGGCTAGTGTTAATTTGGCTGTACTGCCAGATTTTGATTAAGAGTTTAAAACAGAAATTTTCTTGATGCTAGACTGCCCAAAGTTAAATTCCAAAACCTACAGGTGGATCCTGGAAAAGAAGGATAAGTTCCCTGTCAAAGCTCAAATGGCTTTATTGTCATTATAATAATAAAATTGTGATAAACCTTTAGTTCAACCAAATTCTGCCATGTTTAGTTCTTTTTTTTCTAAATCCAGGAAACCAACTTTGGGCAGTCAGCCTGCCATTTTCTGGGATTGGGCGGGCTGCAAGCCAGGCCAACAAAGCCCACCATAGGATTAGTTCTAACTTAAATAGGTAAAACATGTATTTTCCCACCCAAGATCATGGGCCAGAAACTGGGATAATAGTGACAATCACCCCCAAAAGGATTATGTACACCATATTTAGCAGCTTGTTGGAATTGTCTAGGGGGGAGTTCAGAGGCAGATGTGTTGCAGCCAAGGTTCTCCTCTTGCCTGCCAACATATCTCACAATACACAGGGGGTGCTCAATGAGTCACCCCATGATGTATCTAACAACATGGATCAGTTTGAAGGTGAGGTCAAATTGCAAGTACTTTCTCTAAATCAAGAGCGCTGCCAATTCAACTTTGCTGATCCCTGCGCAAGTTATTCCTCAGCTTCAAACCTTACATGAAACCCACCACTGTACCACCCCCTGTGGCCTTGTGGCTTTCCCCATATAGTATACCAGTCACAATATCAATTAATAAGCCTTATCTTATTCTATTCATTCTTGTTCTTTTTATTAGACTGTTGTCTTCCCCAATCAAATACTGAACTATCATTGGTTCAGTTGCAACAGATGCAGGAATCAGTTTGGGGATAAGAGACGGTTCTGTTGTAAATTTTACCATAAATGCTATTTTTACATGGTCTGAAAATTGCAATGCTTGCAATGACTTGGTTGGTTTTTCTTTCAAATCTGATGGTTGCCCCCTTTCTGTAGATAGATTGTCATCAATATTCATTCTGGATTGTGCTACCTGTGCTATTCTTATTAAGGGGTTCCTGTCCACCAGTCCCCAAGTGTGTCCTGGATCATAGCCAGGGACCGGCTGGAAGGGGTTGTCATTCTCTAGTAAGGGGAAATGTATCTCAGAAATATGTATAGGGGTCAAAATGGGCTTTTATTCACTCTCAGAAGGAAGATCCCCTTAGAAATCTTCTGGTATATGGCCCGGGGGGTCAAGGAAACAATATGGATTTGCCAATACTTGAAGTCCTCCAACAATATCTTGGACTCCTTGTACTTGGTCTTGGACTTCTGCACCTCAGTATTGGACGTCTGCTCCTTAGACTTGGACTCCTACTCCTTAAACTTGGACTCTGGTTCCTTAAACTTGGACTCTGGCGCCACGCTTAGGATCCAGCTTCTTATTCTTGGGCTCCTGCTCTGTTATCTTGGGTTGTATCAGTCCAACCAAGCTCCTGCTGGTGATCAAAAGGCTTCCAAAACCTCTTGGCAGAAACTTAGAAGACCTGGGAAAGACCTCCAAAAGCCTTCCAAAAGACCTTGAAAAGACCTCTCAAAGACCTTGTAACTTTCCAGCCAGCCACCTTTTTATAGTGTCCTTTTCCCAACGGTTCTGCCTTCAAAATGGCTTTCTTCAGAAGCTTAAACCATTGCCGCTCACTTTTTCTTATAATAACTTAAGCTTACATACTTACTTTCTTGAAAGCTTAAAGTATTAATCCACTATTTCCTTGTTTATACTTTAAGCTTTTGGCTTCCAACCAATCATTTTCATCAGGAAACCTGCCAGAACTCAACCAATGAATGCAGAGCGCAGAAATAGACTATTTCTGAAGCTCCACTGGGATCCAACTATGAAAATAATTTCCACCGCTCAAACCGCTCAAATTGACAACTCTTCGCGCACCAAAACGTTAACTGGTCCATTATTCTGGCACCATTTCTCCCTTCATTCAACCTAAACCCATTTAAATAGTAGAATACTATTTAAATTGTTCTTTCTGGACCTCTTCAAAATTTTCCCCATATATTTACAAATCTTTTAAAATCCAAGGAAAACGTCTCACCAAAACAACTTTGTATTCTGCTCTCATAGCAACATACTATCATCTATCCTAGGAACTTAATAAATAAATATCTTAACCACACTTCTATCCACATTTCTTCTTGATTTTAATACTAAACCAAGGCAAAAAATTCCACATCTTCCCACTTTGGCAAATCAATTCAGCAAAATCTTGGCTCATTTCTCTGGACCACCAGTTCTTCATCATCATCTTCTGATCCTTCAACCAGCTCCTGTATCATGATCAGTTAGTCCTGCATCATAATCTTCTGGTCCTTCAACTTCTCCTCAACCAGTTCCTCAACAAATTCTCACTAGGAACCTCCTTTGTTCCTTCCACACACTGAACCATATTGGTTCCCACAATTCAATATGAATTAAAAGTCTGTCAACTAACCTTCACTGTGATCAAACAGTCCATCTTGCTAGTTTTCTCTGTTAATTCCGTGAACCACCTTGGTTCTTTATCTCAGTCCCTATTACCAGAACTTGTAGACCCAGGCATGAGTCTATATTGAACTGGCGTTTGACTGGGCCCTTGCAAGTGGCAATCCACTTAGGCTATTCAACCATAGATCAATGTATATACGTTGTCTTTACTCACCCAGGTGATTAAGTCTGGGCTTTCAGTTGCAGAGTAATCAGCTCTACTTCCCAGAGGCCTGATCACACCAAGTTCTGCAGCTCGCTTCCCCAAGCAAGCCACCTTGGTGACACCTCTGAGCATACCTATATCCTCCAATGCTCACCTTGGGTTTCCCCAAAGCTCCCATAGGGGCATAAACAAGGACACCCTACCAGTCTGTTAGGTAAGATGCTTGCTCACAGACCTCCTGTAAGCGTATTAGGGTACATTGAGCCCTCAGAGCTCTTCCCCTCCCTGGCAGCCCGCGTTACCTGCCAGGTGTCCAAAACCTACTCCCCCCAGACAGACAAAGTTCCCTTCTTGCTATTTCAGTCTTCACCCTTCCACAGCCCCAGTTTCCTGCAGGGTGAAGCACTATAGCCCAAAGCAGCCAACATCTTCTGCTGGGTGGAGGCAACATCTGCCTCTGGTAGTCCTTTGTTACCTACCAGGCAGGCCTTACTTACTCTAGTAGACCATGTTACCTACTAGGCTCACCTAATTTACCCTAGTAGTCCTATCTTACCTACTAGGCCTCTACTTGCAACAAACAACCAGACTTTTGCTTGGCCAACATTAGCCCTGCCTGCAAACCACCAAACATGTGGATAACCACACTTATCTTGGTACAAGTTCAGTCCAGTTGACCTCATCAGCCTCACTATATACCTATTGAACAATCTATGTTCTAATTATACTATTTAAGTAGATTTTTTCCCTAAATAAAGACAAGTTTATCCATATTTGTGTTAGCTTTTATAATCTTCAAAAAATTTCTTTTTGCCAAAAGGAAACCCTCTCTAATCATTCCATGAAATTAAGGTATATGCCCTTAATTTTTCCCTGAAGGCTAACCCAAGGCTAGCTTAAAAATCAAACCTTTTGTTTCAAAGGTTTACCTCTATGTCCTCTTGGATGTTGTCCCCAAGAGCTGAACACAACAGCCCCCCTCTCTCACAGTTTTTGCCTGGGTATTTGAGATTGTTCTTATTGACCCTGACTGGCCCCATTGATTACTTTATCTGCACCTGGAAAAATGGGCTTCTCTTAGCTAAGTAGTTTCCTACATTATGAAGTTGGGACCAGTCTTCTATCTGGCCCTGCCAATTAATTGATCACTGGCTGGCCCACTGACTGACCCAGTGCAAGATTGGTGGGCAGCTCCTGACATAATGGTTAATATTTTGAAAATCATTTCTCTAGCATATAAATTTTGTAAATTTTAGTAGATCTTTAAACTATGAAGAGCTTTTGACTTATTAAAGCTTCAGTCTTTTATTTGATTATGAATTGTTTATTGTGTATTTGGGCCCTTTATTTTTTACATATAGCACATTAATCAAATTATTGCTTCTGTTTGTGAAATTTAGAAAAAATCTTAACTTTATATTATCTGCTTATAAAAATCCATCTGTTGGTCATTGATAGGGCTGAGACTGTCACAGAAATTGTGTGATCACAGAGCCACAAAGCTATTTTTAAAATGACTTTAGATTAGGTTGCAAACCAATCTGGTGTCAAGTTTATACTTCTGGGAAGTATAATAAACAAAATAAAGGGGAAGATTAAGAATAGAATGATACTTTATTTGATATGAATATAGGATATTATATAGTATCATGACAAGCCACATGCTGTCCATGTACGTCATGGAGGTCATGGGGCTTATCTGAGTAGTGTTCCTCTTGAGTCACAAGGCTTAATCAAGTTGTGTTCCATTTAGGACCTGGATTGAGTAATCCTTGTCATAGATGGTTAACTGCTAATGGTGCCACCAGTCTATTGCCTGGGCAGCAAACCACTCAGTGAGCTGCTCAGTGATTTACTTGGGGCGTTAATTCCCCAAGAGGGAGTAATTGAAGATGTTGCAACATCTCCCCCTGGGGTGCTGGAAGGCGGAGCCTTGGGAACCAGCTTGAGAATATCTGGTATATGGGCTTGATATTGGTCCAGTTTAGCGTTGGGTACAGGAAGCCTTGAATTTTGTTGGGCTGCTCTTGCCTTACACAAATGGAGTTGGTAATGGTGCATATGTTTCAGTTCAGTCCAAGCTCTAATCCCTTTGATGAGGTAGGTGTTATTGGGCTTCACCTCCATGACAATGCCTGGTCTGCGTAACCCTGGGTCTAGTTTGTGTTGGTTGTGATTGACGACCCAGATCTTGTCTCTGACTTGGAACCTTTCTTGTTGCAATGAGATTGCTTCCCGCTGAACCCTTTGGCGTTCCATCACTTCTTGGTCCTTTCTGGCTTGTAGTACTTTTGGGTCATTACTGTCTGGTATCTTCTTTGGAAGTGGCAGTTGTGGTCCCGTGGTTGTACTGATAAGTGAGGGTTTCTGACCATAGACAATTTCATAAGGGCGCTTACCCATATTGCAGTTGACTTGTGTTCTGCAGACCATGAGGGTGGTTGGTAGCATGCCAACCCAGGCTTTTGGATTGTTGGCAGACAACTTACTGAGGGCTTCCAATAAAGAGCCGTTTAGTTGTTCTACGCGTCCATTTGCTTGTGGGTGATATGGACTGGCTGTGGCGTGTCTTATTCCATTTTTGGCGAGATAGATATTGGTGTCAATAGCTTTAAGTTCAGTGCCTCCATCTGTGATTAAGAGGTCAGGCTTCCCAAACTTTGCTATGATCTCCTTGCCAATGAATTGTCTCACATCATTGCCTTTGTGCTCTTTTGTGGCTTGTGCTATGGGCCATCTGGTTGCATAGTTGATGGCTGTGATGATGTACTTCTTTCCTTTGCTTTCAGCAGACATAAGTCCCACAATATCCAATGACCATACCTTGAAGGGTTGTGTGATGAATATGGGTACTACTGACTTAGGTGGAGCTTTGGTTCATGTGTACTTCTCACAGACCTTTCATTGTTCCAGTACCTCTCTGATAACATCTAGCATGTTGGGCCACCAGTAGCAAGTCTTGAGATATTCATGTATGTTTCTGCTACAGGTGTGTCCCAAGTCTCTGTGATAATGGAGGATTGTGTCAATCTTTTGTATTGACGGGACGTAAGGTACAGTGTCACCATTTGGAAGGATTTGGTGAAGGGTACCATATACGTTTTTGAAAATATGTTTGTTCTTGAGGACTTTCTCTTGGATGTCCATTGGTGTGCCAGGTGGGAACTCTTCCTGGAGATTCCCCATGATTAACATGGGCCAGTTGGGGTTGCCATCAGTGCAGAGGATGTGTTTATTGTATAGCCTTGATAGGGCGTCTGCAGTAAGCATCTCTCTGCCTGGCTTGTATTCAATTTTCATGGGGTATCTCTGTATGAGGCTCATCCATTTGGCTTGTCTTCTTTACAGATGTTGTTGTGTTTTGAAGAATATCAAAGACCTGTGGTCAGTGAGTACTTTGAACGTCTGGGCTCCTTCCAGATAGCATTGCCATTTCATGAGGCAGTGTATGATGGCAACCAATTCCTTATTGTGTATAGGGTATCTTTGTTTGCCGTCTGATAGCTTCCTTGATTCATATGCTACGGGGAGGAAGTCTTTTTGGGTTGTTTGGATACGGAGGACTCCTCCTATGGCATAATCAGAGGCGTTGGTTTCTAGCTCATAGATACCCTCACGGTTTGGGTATTGAAGGATGGGGGCAGTAACCTTGCGCTCTTTCAGTTAGCAGAAATGTTGATCTCTTAAGGATGTCCAGACAAATTTGGTTGTTTTCCTGGTGATGGCTGGCTAGGGGGCTGTCAGAGCTCCCCAGTCAGGGATGAACCTGTGTACATAGGCTACCATTCCAAGGAAGGTGTGGAGTTCACTCTTGTTCCTTGGGGCTTGCATCTCTGTTATAGCGCATATTTTGTCTGGATCTGGTTTGATACCGTCCTTGCTGATGATATGGCCGAGGAATGAAAGTTCAGTTGAGAAGAACTCACATTTGGACGGTATGGCAACTAGTTGGTTTTCTTGTAGGGTACAGAGGACTGCACAGACGTCTTCCCAGTGTTGTTGTAGGCTGGGGCTGTAAATAATGATGTTGTCCAAGTAGATGATTGCTCTTTTCCCAATGTGTTCCTTGAATGCTTCATTTGTGAAGGTTACAAAGGTACTGGGAGTGTTTGTCATGCCAAAATTGAGGACAACACATTCAAAGGATCCATATTTAGTTTGAAATGCAGTCTTTGGAATGTCTTCAGGTTTCATGCAAATTTGGTGGTAACCTGCTGTCAAATCAACTTTTGTGAAGATTTGGGACCCCCCAGGGCATCAAAAAGGTCATCAATTAGGGGCAGGGGATACCTGTTCTTTATTGTGACCTTGTTAAGGGCCCTGTAGTCTGTGACCAGGTGGAGGCCTTCATCTTTCTTTGCCACAAAGAAGACAGCGGCGCCAAAGGGTGATTTCAAGGGTCTGATGAGGCCTTTTTTGATTGCTTCATAAAGGTAAGCTTTCAGAGCGTCGTCTTCTTGTGGTGTGAGGTGGCAGATGGGTCGTGCTTTAGGAACGCTACCTTTTAGATCAATCTCATGTTGAATACCCCAATCAGGGGGCAACCTGGGTAGTGTTTCTTGGAATACAGAGAGAAATTCATTGACTAGCTGGTCTCTAATTGGGTTCTGTTTGTGTTGAGTTTCTGTGTTTTTGAAGTGCATGACTTCATATGTACATGTGCTCCAATTGATTTTGCTGATGTCAGTTTCTTTCTCCATTTCCATGATCTTTACAAATATTGGTCCCTCATGAGGGTGTCAAGATGTGTTGGGTACATGTGATGGTGGACTTCTCCTTGCTGGATAGTGAGGGTGGCACTTTCCCAGTTGATGTGAGGTTTTGTCTTTTGCATCCAATCTAATCCAAGTATGATATTGTATTTGGGGATTGGGATGATGGGGCCGCTAATTGTAGTTTGGATGTCTCCAATTTGGGCTCAGAAAGGTTTTGTCTTGTAGGTAACTGGGGTGCTGCGGTTGTCCACCATGATGACTTTCTTGATGCTACTCCAAATGGTAGGTAACTTCATGAGGTCTGAAAAACTCTTGTTAATGAGTGATTGATTGGCTCCAGTGTCAAATAGTGCTGTTTCCTGGTATCTGCAAAAACAGAAAGGATAGGTAAGGAGTTTATTTCCAGATTGGGCGGCAAACAGTAGAGGGTTGCTGGAGGAAACCTGGATCATAGTGATGGAGTCCACATCCTGTTCTCTGTATGAGTCTTTTGAAGAGGGGGAGGGCGGCTTGCCTAAGCACTCCCCTGAGCTTTTCCCTCCTTGTTGGTATCTTTGGTGCTAGCCTGGTTGGCTT
Organism: Entomophthora muscae; assembly: GCA_014839935.2. NCBI lineage: Eukaryota > Fungi > Entomophthoromycota > Entomophthoromycetes > Entomophthorales > Entomophthoraceae > Entomophthora > Entomophthora muscae. The sequence goes on along the minus strand of QTSX02005088.1, from coordinate 219,871 downwards.
ATGCTGTGCAATTCCCATTTCAAGGCTGGGTACTGTTGGCTCAGTTGTTTTGCTTATTGGGGCAATGCTCTCTCTTAACTGCAGGGTTTTCCTTGCGCTTGTTGGTGGCGTGTAGATTGTCAGACTTCTGAGCTGCATGTTTTCCTTCTAGGAATACATCCTCGAGGTTCTTGCAGCGGGTCATGTTGAACTGACGTCTAATGTGTGTGGGAAGGCCATTGTAGAAGTCAAGGCGTGGCTCAGGTTCATCAAAGTTGATGATGTTGGGTGCACAGTCATGTAGTTCTTCATATGCTGCAATGTATTCTTTGATGGTTCCTGTCATTTTGAAGGTTTGAAGCTTGGTCATAATCACCACGTCCGAGTCTTTCATGGAGAACTTTTTGAGGAATGCAGCCTTGAACAATTCCCAATTTTCCTTCTGGCCAGGATGTTGGGCTAGCCATTCAGTAACAAAGCGTGAAGCAGTTCCTGTGACACGGAGGGCAATTTTGCTGACCCAGAGTCTTTGGGGGGTACTCCACTTGTTTGAACTTACTCTCAGTGCTGTTGATCCAAAGCAAAGCATTTTCCTGGCGTAGTCCTGCAAAGGCTCCAATCTCAGCGGTACGTAAGCGTTGAAACACAATATTGGATATATCTGGTTGCGTAGGTGCTGTTGTGATTGGCGTGGTAGTGAACAGTCTGCAGGTTTTGAGGGTGTTGTACTGGTCAATGGGTACAAGGAGATTATTGTAGATGACAAGGCCTGGGGGGACATCTTGTCCTACTTTGTAATCTCTCCAACCGTTAGGGTGTGGCATTGCTTGTGTTCTTTTTTGGGAGGAATTTTTCCTTCAAGTTGGGTAGGTATGGATAACCTACCTGTGCTACCACTGTCAAGTTTATACTTCTGGGAGGTATAATAAACAAAATAAAGGGGAAGATTAAGAAGCAAATGATACTTTATTTGATATAAATATAGGATATTATATAGTATCATGACAAGCCACATGCTGTCCATGTACGTCATGGAGGTCATGGGGCTTATCTGAGTAATGTTCTTCTTGAGTCACAAGGCTTAATCAAGTTGTGTTTCATTTAGGACCTGGATTGAGTGATCCTCGTCATAGATGGTTAACTGGTAATGGTGCCACCAGTTTATTGCCTGGGCAGCAAACCACTTGGTGAGCCGCTTGATAATTTACTCGGGGTGTTAATTCCCTGAGAGGGAGTAATCAAAGATGTTGCAACACTGGGTAAATTTGTGACACAACTTTTGGAGTAGGTCACAATTTATGCCTCACTTCATTGTATAAGTCACAAAATATAAAAAGAATGTGGCTTTCAAGGATGAAACAGATGATTTTATTTTGTGCTAGGCATAACATGTAAAATTAGAGTAGTTTCACTTATTAGATTTTATTATTTGATTACAATTTATTAAAGCTTTATCTGTCATTATCTCACAATGATAGTTTTGATTGAACTACAATTTTTTAGATAACCAAAGTAAAATATTAATTAAAAATGATAAATATCTATTTCAATCAAAAGAAATAGTTTGCATACTTATAATTATCAAAAAAGCAGGGTCAAACCTCCAGCAAAGTTTCACACAAGAGACCATGTACCACTCAAATTAACTTCACTGGAACTTGAAGCCAAATGTGGAATTCAACTTGGATTACCAAACAGGGAAAAAAGCATCAGTGACAATCTCAACCAGGTGGCAACTCAATTTGGTGCTTCACTCATTAACAAGAAAAAGCCCCCCCTTGCCCAATCCAATTGATTGATCATCACAATCATGTTCCTCTTAAAATTATGCATTTCAACTATATAATCCCTCATCTCCTAATAAATATATTATCTAGGTTTCAAACATTTTCCCCATGTAACTATGCTAATGCAGCATGGTTACGACATGATTGGACACAAAACAAAACAAGATAGGATTGTGCTTAGTCACATCACAGTTCATGTAGAGTTGATTTGTGGCTTTAGGAGCAGGACACAAAACATAACAGTTACAATTGCAACCTTGTCCCAAAGTCAAAAAGAATCAGCATGAATTGTGATGTGGCTTGAAGATCACAAAATGATTTGTGACTAGGGCTGTGTCGGCCCAAAAAAGGGATGATTACGGCAAATTTTGTAATTATCCCTTCCCTGAAATCTTCTTTCAGATTCCCCTATGCTGGGGGGATCCAGAATTTCTAAAAAAAAGGTCTTGGAAGGCTTTCCAGAAATTGAGAAATTTAAAATATATAATTATAATCAAAATTTATTTTCTGAGGAGATTATTTAATTTTGAATTTAATTATTTTAATTTTTAAAGAACAGAAAAAAATATGTAGTGTTTATTTTAAAATAAAAATCCATAACAAATACACCCTTCTGCGGGGGTGGAAGGAAATAATTTTGAGAGAATCTTCTTTGAGATGATTCTCTCAAAATCTGACACAGCCCTATTTGTGACCAACAGCTAAAGTTACAAAAAGATTGTGACGGGTGAAGCTTGGTCACAACACACATTGTGACGTTTTTGGTGCCTGTCCCTACTCTAGTCATAGACCTGTTCACCAAATAAAAAGGATCTATTAAGATTTTATTTATTTATTTTAATGGTAAAATGATTGCTGCTCCTCTATATAAATTATAAACCTTAGTTCTAAAGTAGCCAGTTAAATGGGGATATTGGTTTGGAATAAACTGTTTCTTGTTGCGGGAGTTTACCACTAAACTGGCCTATTGTTTTCCTTAAAAGGTATGAGGAGTTTGATTTTGTTTGTGGATACGCAATCGTAAAAAGTATCAATAAGTATCTTGATATGCTTGGAAGTCGCTGGCAATACGAAGGGTTAATTCTATACACCAGCAACGGACGTAATTTAGTTGCGGTTGGAGATAAAGAAGCGTCAGTTTCTTTGGTTCAAGATTTGTCGGATCAACTTCTTAATTAGGTTTACGTCATTTACCGCCGTTGGAGCTCAATTAAATAAATTAAGCTTCCTAGTATCCAAGATCAAGGTGCATGGCATTGAACCGTCACGAAACAAAGGTGAATACAAGGCAAATGATTGGCTCCACCAGAGAAAGGCTTCTGGTGGGGTTGGCGTGCTTCTGAGGCCTGTAGCAGGAGGAGACCATGCGGAACCAAGGTCGGAAGCAGGTGATTGATTTGACAGTAGAGTGAAAGTGATTTTACATGCATTTTCAAATTCTACCATCAAATCAAACTTAGTGAACTTGACTCGTTGACAGCGTAGTATTTTGTGCTTACTAACTTCGGCAAGGCGATCGTGCTAGTTTTCTTTTCAGTCATGGCTCAGGAAAGTAGAGGATCAAGTTTGCTTGGTGCTATCGACCCTACTAATGAGGGCTTGGGCTTACCTACCCCAAGGAAATCGTCAAAGAATATATTTTTACGAGATAGTCTTGCTCGACCCGAGTCGAGTGCTGGTTCTTCAAGTAAATTTTCTAACTTCAATTCAAAAATGAGATACTATGGATCGAAAAGTGAAGACTCATCCGCAAAACCAAAAAAGGCTCAGAGGTCACAGCCTGTCCCCAGCATCATTGTGAATAACAGTGACCTTCCTCCTCTTCCTTCACCAAACGAAAAAAAGATATCCCATGGGACTTCTCCTGTTTCTGGAGAGCCCAATATCCTACAACGCTCTATTACTGTTGGGAGCAGATCTCTTAGTAAGATGAAGGCATTTTCCAACTTTCGCTCGCCAGAAACCTCCCCTAATAATATAAACTCTTCGGCTGATAATCAGGATTCTTCTGAGAAAATAAACTACGCCACAAGGCCTCTACCTCAGCTCCCACCAGAACCTCCACACCAGTTCTTCTACAAAAAGTTTCTCGATTCAAATACCAAGGCGTCACCAAAAAAGCTGAGGAACGTGCGCTCGGAATTCTTTAGCAACTCAAGCAAGACTTTTAGCTCTATGCTCCCTAAAATGGATAAGCTTAATCTTTTTGGAAAAACACCAACCATCCGGGGACATAAGCTTAGCCGCTCTACAACAGAGACTATAACACCAACTCCAGGTACCTTAATTTTTAAAGCTTATCTCATGACTAGTGCTAGCGAAAGCCATGACCCGGTCAGAAACCGATTCTGAATTGTTTTCAAAATCCAAACCTCAAAAGTCCCTTTCACCTTCACCACCCGACGCCAAGGCTATTCTGCCTTTGATGTACAATCAACTCTCAAGTGAAAGCGTTCCAATCTATATTGAAGAAATTAAGGAAGAGACTACTGCCTCTCAGGAGCTTTTTGTCTGTGGCGCATTATTTTCAGAGGTTTCCTATCACTTGTACAAGCTCCTGGCCAATCAAGGACAATTCGACTGGCCAAAGATATTCAGTGGAAGAGAAGCAGTTGTAAGTTTTTTTTTAAAAATCAAAATTAAAATTTTCCAAAAAGGATCTTATTTGCACCATCCTTGGAACAGACGATAGAAGGCTAGCTTTATTAGTTGGAAGAGCTTTAGATAGTCAAAAGTTCATTTCCCATGTCACTTTGGATTTGCGGCTGCGCGATAGCTCCTATGAAACCTATAAACTAGACTCACAGTTTGAAACACTTGACACTCTCCCTGAAGATGAGCTACAAGATATCCTTCCCAATGGAGTGTTTACTCTGCTGACTGACTGCTATTCGCCCACTTGTTCACCCGAAGACCACTGTTACAGTATCTCTTGCCCCAGGAGATTAGAGACGCTTACGTCTGATGAGCCTCTTTCCCCAGAAGTGGCCAAGAGCTTTCCCGAAGTCATCAAAGAGGAGGTAAGGCTTATTTAAGTTCTATTGAAAACCTCTGTTACTTGATAGCTATGGGAAAACTTCGTTCCTCCTGAAGTCGTTGCAAGTGTTACCGAGAAGGAAAGGAAGCGCCAAGAGATCATCTTTGAGCTGATCTATACTGAGCGGGATTTCGTCTCGGATTTAAAAATAATCCAAGAGGTGAGAAGATAATCCTTTTCAGCTACTAAAAGGATGTTTCAATAGCTCTACTATCTCCCGCTTCTTTGCAATGACATTTTTGGTGAGGACCGGGATGAGATTGTCGAAGAAATCTTTTCCAATATTGTTGAGGTCCATCGGGCAAGCTTTAAGTTGTCCCTTGGACTTCAAGAGCTCCAACTTTTATCGCCCGTGGTACAAGATCTGGGGGCCTTTTTAGTAGACAACCTTCCGTGCTTTGAACCATTCAAAGAATATGGGGCCAATCAAGTCTTCAGCAAGCGTAGATTGACTCGGGAAATTAAGAAATCTTCCGAGTTTGAGGAATTCTTAAAGGTGATCACTCTTCATTTAAATTCTAACCAGCATAGAACCAAGCAAGACTCCCCGAATGTCGCAAACTCCCCATTCAAAGCTTTTTAGCCCGGCCAACCACCAGGCTTGGCCGATATCCGCTGCTTCTCGAAGCAATCCTCAAATATACTGAGGAGGGAAGTTCAGATATCGAAGATCTTCCAAAAGCTATTGATGGTATAAAGCGGGTGCTGACCGAAATCAATGTACGCACAGGGATTGCCGACAACCGCGTGCGGATTGACGATCTCATATCTCATCTTGCAGGGCCTGCAGATCTAATCAAGGTAAATTATCAAATGGCATTCATGTTGAAGGGTATAGGAGCTTAACCTCAACGCGGAGGATCGAGTTCTGGTTCAGGATGGCACCTTCAAGAAAAAATCAGGAGTGGATTTAATTGAAATATTTGTTTTCCTGTTTGATTCGCATCTGTTGATGGCTAAAAAAAGAAAAAGCACGCGTAACCCCGAAAACTTCGAGTACAAGATTTCCAAGAAGGTAGCCCAACTTAGAATTCAACTTATTCCCCAGCCAATCAAATTAGATCTACTATCCCTCACGGACAATGAAGACTTGGCGCTGTCAAAGCCCATCTCCAACGCCCAGATTCCTCTTGTCGCCACCGACGCCCACAAATCAACAAGTTTCCCCCTAACGATCAACCATCTTGGACGCCAGGGAGGCACTTATACATTGTATTGCTCCACCCTTTCCGAAAAGAAGCGATGGAAAACCGTTATTACTGAGCAGCAAGAAAAGGTGCTGAACAGCAACATGGTTTTTCATACCCAGCATCTGGCTGACCCAAAAACCTGCCAGGTCCCAGGGATATTCTGCTCCGCTGTCTATGGTAAGCTACTCCCTGTACTTCTAATTGTTAGACTCGGGCCACACGGTTTTTCTTGGCGCAGATGATGGCATTTACGCCAAGCCCGAAGGAGCCAAGAAATTTGCTCTTGCCCTTGAATTAGACAGGGTCAAGAAGATGGAAGTGCTGGAGGACCACGACCTTCTCCTCGTGCTCAGTGGTAAGAACATCATTATAAATGCTATCTAATAAGATAGAACGTACCCTATATACTGTTTCACTTAGTGCCATTCTACAGAAGAATAAGGATGTACAGTTGGTGGCCGAGAAGCTGAAGAGCAACATTGATCTTTTCAGCGTCGGTACCTGTTTAGGAAAAGCGCTGATTTGCGCTGTCAAAACCACTGCCCTCTCCACTACTGGCCGGCTATATCAGCCAGCAACCAATCCACGCAAATCACTCAGCGGCCCCAAGTCTTTTTTGACGTCCATTGGTCCTAGGCGACCACTGGAATTCTTCAAAGAGTTTTACATCCCATCCGAGTCTTTTAACGTGTACTTTCTCAAATCCAAGCTGTGTGTTGCGTGCGCCAAAGGGTTTGAAGTGCTAGACTTGGCTAGTCTCCTCCCTCAAGGTACGGTATAGAAAGGCTTCTTCTAACATCATAGGTCTGCTTAATCCTACAGATCCCAACCTTGAATTTGTCTTCTCACGGGGCGAAACTGTCAAACCTATTGCTTTCTTCCGTATAAGAGACGGGGTATTTTTTGTTTGCTATGACGGTAACGCGTTTATTTACTCCGCTGACCTTTTAGAGTTTGGTTTCTTTGTGGACCGTGCAGGTCAATTAGAGACTAGCGCACCAGTCATTCATTGGAAAGGCTGTCCTAAATCTTTCACACTGTTCTATCCCTACATCCTGGCCTTTGACCCGAGTTTTGCCGAGATACGCAGTCTCGAGACAGGCGACTTGAAGCAGATTCTCCATACCAACCACACCGTAACTTTACGCAACGACATTGATGCCATCCATCTTCTGGACCATGCCCATCTCCCCGATGACTGGCAGCTCAAAGAACTTGTTTTGAACAGGTCGCATCCCAGCAACATTTCTTTCCGCAAGAATCTCAAAGACGCTCGTGTTTCTAAGCGCCGAGGCATGATTGGCTCCTATTCCAACTCCTGATCCATTTAACCTCAAATTACCATGTGTATTAACTATGCATTCATTTACATTAGATTTTCGCTAATCACCCGCTTAGCCTGGAATACAGGTCTGTATATACCCCAGCAACAATAGACATCGTTTAACCCCAAAGTGATTTGCTGTGCCTGATTAACCACCCAAATCCTTACCCAATATTTTTCTTTAAATTCTAGGAAAAATATGTGGAATATTTTAAAAAATAATTAATATTGTTTATTCTTTTAATTAATCTTTTCATTGCCATATCCACTCCCTCAGCTCTACACTCTTGTCTACTCCCCCAGCAATGCTAAGTGAAATAGGAGTCTTGCATCTGCTACATGAACTTACCCAGCCTTGATATTTAGGATGAACTAATAAGATTTAGCTTTGACACTGCACTCTTGAGCTCAATAAAATAAATAGAGGCGGCTAACAGGGGAAAAATTATAAAGTAACCCGACAAAGCTTCAAATACAACCTCCATTAGGCTACCACCATTCTATATCCACATTCAATGAGCTATAAACTTTGCAGCATCATGTGGCAGGAAAGCACATATCAGATTAGAAGTGCAGCAAGTAATTACTTTAAGCCACTATAAATATCAACTCACCAAGCATTGATCCATTTGAAATACACCCAAATAACATCATGCTATACAGTAAATTTCACAGCTGTGAAATAAGCAAGATCGAGTCATCTGTAAATGAAGCTTGGCTTAGGCAAGTTCCAGACTGCAAATGATTTGAATATCTTCAGTGAACTGGAAAAATGCCATACAATAAATGCATCTACCCTCAAATTAAATATAGGATCAATTCAAATGTGAGATGACCCCAAACTACAAACAAAAAAATCAGTGCATGACATGATTGAGCTGTTCCAGAATATATTATAATTCAACCAGGATACTAACAAGGTACCAACAGAGAGGCTGAACAGAAAAAAATCAAAGCAAGATACAATTGAAACTTCACAAGCATAAAACAAAATAAAGTCACTGTGACTGCACTACAGTCACCTGGTCAATCACTTAAATAAAGACTCAAACCATTGGTTACAAATTCTCAAAGTATGAATTCAATACCCAAAAAATATGATTTAAAGCTAGAAGAGTTTTTTAGTTTATGCCAATCAAGTTAAAAAATCCTGGACTCAGGTAGGCTGTACTAATTAGAGGGATTGAGGCAAATCCAACTGAATCAGTTTCAGATACTAGGTGTCTCATAAATCGGTTAATTAATACCCAGGAATATAAATAACTGGAAGTTAGTTGTAGGGATCAAAGTAACTTGACTATGTCAGGACGTAGCCTGAAGCTAGTCTAATTAAACCCCCAAGTTTGATGAAAATGTTGTTCATGATAAGGTTGCAATAAATTTGATTGTGTTAAGTTGAGATAATGGTATCTCAATGCTTGATCAGCTGATTTTTGATAGAAACTTTGAAAAGCTGGGATCATATAATAATAGTAGGGTACTATAGTGGAGGAGGCAAGAAATGCTTCAATATATAAATAGTATATGTTCAGGCAATGAATGGGGTGATTTGGGATGGAACTTAGTCACATCTGTGAAAGGTCAAGAACAAATGCTTCCTGAAAAAGTAGAATCAAATGCATTTATAATATTATCAATGATAGATAGGTGAAAATTAAGGTGGGGATTCACAACATGATGGGGTTTTGGCTGAGTGTATCCTGAAATAATATATAATGCAAACTAGTATAAAAAATGAAATAATTTTTTCTAACAATTTTTGCTTTCCCGTGAATATCTTATAGATTTAGGTCTGTTAATTTTATTTGAAAGAAATCAAAGTTTGGGAGTTCCAAAGAGAAGAGCAATAAACTGTGATAGGATATTTTCAAGGGTAAATTGGAGGATCCTTGACAAAATCTGGAGGTGGCAAAGACTTTTTTCAAAATTTCTTTAAATGAGGTCAAAGATTCATAAAAAGAAATATTACAGGGTTATTTATCCCATGAAGGTACCCTTACTTGAGTAAATCAAATATTTGTGCAAGATGTTCATAACCTTTCAGTTGGGTTAGATGTAATTTTCTTGCAGTGAAAATATGTTTTAGGCAGAGAGCAGGAGAGTTTCAAGCTAAGATAGGAGGTGAATGGGAAGATTATGGCAAAATTATTGGGAGATAATAAGTAGATGAGTACCAATAAGCACATCTAGAGTCAAAACTTGCCAAAGTTTTGCACCAAGATACTGTAGATTCAGAACCTGCTGGGAAAAATGTGGGATTGTCAAATTCTTTTGCGGAAACTCACTAACTTACTGGAATATTTTTCATCCTTTTATATAAAAAAGTAGGTTGTTCTAGGATGAAAATCACTCCATTAAGTTGGTGAGTTCATGCAAAATAATTTGACAATCCTGAATTTTTACCTTTAGGTTCTGAATTTACAGTATATGCACTGGTAATAATCAATCAGGCAGTGGTAATAATACTTTTAAATCTGAATTCCATGGATCCTACTATCCCACAAGGTTTATAATTTTTACATCATAACTTAAAATCAAAACCTTTTAATAGGTAATTGATGGCTATTGTCAGGGAGCCAGGAAAAGGTGAGGCATTGGGTGACTTGGGACAGGGAGCCGCTGGGCCAGTGGAAAGTGTCCATCACAATATAGACACTAACTTGATACTGTAGTTTTCAAACCTGTTGAAATAAATGTATATTAGTCAATTTAGAATGCATAGGTTCAGTCACAAAAAATTTCACCCAGAACCAGTTGAAGGTCATTTCACTCAATAAAAGCTTCCATTTATCTATGGCCAGAAAGCAAAAATAGTCAATCACAAAAAACATTAAGGTCAAATACTGAATTCCAAAAATGAGACAGCAAACACATGCAACTCAAATTCAAAACAAACCCAATCCAGTCACATCCAAAGGTATTCTACATCAAATTTAATTATGAGTGTGTGAAAAATATGATACAAACAGAGAACACACAAGGTTCAGTCACAAAAGTGATGAGCTCAAACACAAAACAACTTACTTTTGAAAGTATTGACTATTTTTGGGGCTCAAATTGGAAATAATGGATTTCAGGAGTGGATTCACCAAAATCTATTCAGGGAGCCACAGAATTATTTTCAATGTATGTGCATCTAAATTTAGACATCTATGTTGGAGAGAATGTCTCAAAAAGGGGCACCCACTTGAATAAAATGAATTTTCTAGAAATACTTTGCTTTTCTGTTTTAACAGAATTTTTACTGCTTTTAGCTTACAATGAGTTTCACCAGCAAAGATAACTTTGAAATTGTCAAGGAGAAGTACCAGGAGCTACTCCAAACTCAGGCTGCTGATCAGGGAAGCACAGCCACTATGGTTCCCGCCTACACCCAATTCAATACAAGTTGTGAGGAGGGTGAGTTGTACGTGTCACCAGCCCCATCCACAAGTGACTTTTTCAACGGCCAGTATGTTGACCCCCAAGACCAGGCCCAGCCTGAGGCTATGAAATATTCTAGTGACTGGTTAACTGTGCCCCTCTCCAATCATATCCAATAATTTCCCAAGAATTCAGGCTAATTAAATTAAGCCTTGCCCAATCCAGGTCACTTTATTCTCAAATGCCCCCCAAAACGTCAAATTATAACCAATGGGATTGCTGAGGAGATTGTGAGCCTCAAGCAGAGTGACATAAATTTTGCAGAAATTGTCACTTGGCTTCAATTCACTGAGGCGGTGGTTAAGCGTGAGTTCCAGGCCCTTTTGAAGAGAGGTGGTACCAAGCTGGCCAAGAAGCAGGTTGACACAAGATCAAGGAGGCATATCCCATAATTCTTGACCTTCTGCAACGTGACCCACACCTCCAATTAACTGAGGTCCATTGCTTACTTGGGCTCCAGGACATATTCATTGCCAATTGCACAGCACAGCTCTGAATGCATGGACATGTTTTTGTGTTATGATTCTGACCAATTGGAAGGCTGATGAGTTGGATGATGGCTCTGATTTATCCTATGACCCTGTGATTGGTGCCACAATCATCTGCTGCCTGTCAATTAGTTTGGACAATTTCATATTTATATCCTACTATAAATTGTCATTATAAGTCCAGGATTATGGTTCCTTGGTAAAAAGAATGCCCCAAGGGTAAAAAGAAGGAATCAGAAGGAATTGTAATTAGTGTGTTCCTTGCAGCTTCCCCAAAAGGGACTTTTTTTACCAAACCACAAGCAGTTACACCAATAGGTACTGGTACATGCAATTTCTCTCCAGACTGCTAGCCACCTGGAGCTTGGCCAACTCAAAATTCTAAATATTCCTGAGACACCAAATGGAGTGCGCTGAAGTGGCTTCCAAAAAATCCAAGCAGGCAGCCACAACATCTCAATTTTCCCTTCTGGGCATTATGATCTTCACCTGGGTGATGTATTATTCTTCAACATTGGAGACTGTGGTGATCCACATGGATGCTGTTTTGCAGGCAAGGGTTGATTTGGTCTCAAATAAAGACAATGTGCTGAAGAGTGACAATGTGTGGTTAGCTGGTGACGCTGTAAACTATTAGGTAACATAGGGCTGTTAGGGGTAAGCAAGGGAAGCCTAGTAGGTAACATGGTCTACTAGGGTAAGTAGGGGCCTTCCTGGTAGGTAACAAAGGACTACCAGGGGCAGATGTTGCCTCCACCCAGCAGAAGATGTTGGCTGCTTTGGGCTATAGTGCTTTACCCTGCAGGAAACTGGGGCTGTGGAAGGGTGAAGACTGAAATAGCAAGAAGGGAACTTTGTCTGTCTGGGGGGAGTAGGTTTTGGACACCTGGCAGGTAACGCGGGCTGCCAGGGAGGGGAAGAGCTCTGAGGGCTCAATGTACCCTAATACGCTTACAGGAGGTCTGTGAGCAAGCATCTTACCTAACAGACTGGTAGGGTGTCCTTGTTTATGCCCCTATGGGAGCTTTGGGGAAACCCAAGGTGAGCATTGGAGGATATAGGTATGCTCAGAGGTGTCACCAAGGTGGCTTGCTTGGGGAAGCGAGCTGCAGAACTTGGTGTGATCAGGCCTCTGGGAAGTAGAGCTGATTACTCTGCAACTGAAAGCCCAGACTTCATCACCTGGGTGAGTAAAGACAACACTTAGACATAGATTTATGGTTGAATAGCCTAAGTGGATTACCACTTGCAAGGGCCCAGTCAAACACCAGTTCAATGTAGACTCATGCCTGGGTCTACGAGTTCTGGTAATGGGGGCTGAGATAAAGAACCGAGGTGGTTCACGGAATTAACAGAGAAAACTAGCAAGAGGGACTGTTTAGTCACAGTGAAGGCTAGTTGATGGACTGTTAATTCACATTGAATGGAATGAACCAGTATGGTTCAGTGTGTATAAGGAACAAAGGAGGTTCCTAGTAAGGATTTGGTGAGGAACTGGTTAAAGATAAGCTGAAGGACAAGAAGATTATGATGTAGGACTAGCTGATCATAATGCAGGATGGCCAAAGGACCAGAAGTTGGTGCTGAAGAACTGAAGAATTGAGAGGATGAACCAGCTGGACTGAATGCAGAGGCTGAAAGAGCTAGTTTAGTGACTTTTGAGAAGAAATTAAAACAAAAGAAGCAGTTAAAGAATAATTAGATACTGCTTGATTATGATTAAAAAGGATTAAAAATCATATAATAAAAAAGAAAGAGAAGAAAAAATAACCTATAGTTTGTTATAACTATATGTGATTTTTAGAAGAAGGATTGGGGAGGAAATATGCCAGAAAGAAGCTGAAAGGAGAACAGAGAAACTGTAAAGGCAAAAGAGCGAATTTTGCCAAGAACAACTAGGAAAGACAAAAGACAAATAGCAGGCAGGTTCAAAGTTGCAAAATGTTGAAGGAAACACAGAGAAACACAGGGAAACGTTGAAAAATCAAAGGGCCAAAATTTGCCTAAGTAAAACATATGTGGAAGCGCTCAAGATTTGCCAGGGAAACATGACGGGAATCACAGCGAAACCGTTCAAAACACGGAGAAGTTGTTTACCCAGAGCAAGACAGCCTTGGGTTTGAACCAGGGTTAAGGACAGGTCATCTGGGAAACCTTTTTGGTAAAACCATTGAATTGAGGCGTTTGATTGGCTGCAAGCCAAAGTTTATTCAATCAGTGTTTTAAGGGCTTTAACTTGAGAGTTAGAGCCTAAAAAATGAGGAGCAGAAGCAGAAAATTCAGGGCTTTCATTGGCTGAAGTAAGTTTAAAGGTTTAATATTATAGAAGAAGAAAAACAGGATAGTTTAAGCTTTGAAGAACCAGAGTTCTAAGAGAGGTTTTTGGTCTGAAACAAGGGGCTATAAAAGGGAGAGCTACCTGAGACTCTTCAGGGACCAGAACAAGTGGATTACAAAGGCCACAAAAGCTACAGAAGGAACAGAAGACCAAGGATAGGAAGACAAAACTGGGACAGATCACAGGAGCCTAAGATAAGAACACAGGAGCCCACAACTAAGGTGCAGGAGCCCAAGACCAAAGCACAGGAGCCCAAGACCAAGGAGCAGGAGCCAAAGATCAAGTACAAGGAGTCCAAGAGATTGTTAAAGGACTCCAATTATTGGCATAAACCCTTTACTATCCCATATCCCAAGGCCATATATCAGAAGGTTTCTACGGGGATCTTCCTTCTGACTGTGAATAAAGTGCCTATTACAACCCCTATCCAAATTTCCCGTGTAAAGAGAAAGTATAAGTCCCATGAGTCAATTACCCCATATTTTCTATCCTAGCCCAGGGGATGAGGAATCCTATTGCCTAGGGTGCAGGAAGTTTTCCTCTAGTAAATCTGCCCAGGAGGAGTGGGAGAAGGTGACAAAGCATTTGGAAATGACAAATAGAGGAAGAGAGTTCATTGGGGGAGAGTTTGCAAGACTATTACAGGATTGATATCAGCCTACAGAAGGGCTGGCGCCTGCTGAAGTACAAGTGTACGGTGGAGACGCTTGCTTAGTAATTGGAAAGATACTAGAGGAGTTCTCCCTTATGCAAGCCAAGTATAAGCTCCTTACCAACCCTTCACCACTGTTGGAGAATGACGACTCCTCCAAGCCAGTCCCTGGCTACAATCCAGGACACATTAGGGACTGGTGACCAGGAACCCCACAGGGACACCATCTGTGGCTGCAACCCCACAATCTTCAGCCAGGTGGTTAGTGCAGCCAACAACCACATTGTGCTTTTTCCCTGTCAGAGGGCCGCTGACATGTTTACAAAGATGGCCTTCAATGCTCTTGGCAACAGCCAATCACCAAAGGATCCTCAGCTGCCCTCTTGCAATCCCCCAGTGTACAAGCCAATTGACGTACTTCCTGAGTTTGAATATGATGTCATACATCATGAATTCCTCTGAGCCGCTCAAGGCACTCAATTATCACTGGGTCCTCCAGCTGCCCTAGTCCCCAGCCAACCAATCCAGTCATTTGGCACCTACCCCCAGCCAATCAGGTCCTCCCCCCTCAATTCAGGACACCAACTAGTTTGCACCACCTAATCCCATTTTGCCCAATAAAATTTGCCCCCAATAATTTTTATTTTATAATATATGAGTCATTATTTGTTAGATTAAGCCAAGGTGCCAGCTTAAGCATTTTAAAGCCTTTTAACTTCTTTGGTATCATTTAAGTCATAAAATTATCTTTTTTTGAACATTAATATAATGATTAGTTTACTGAAGAAAAGTTTAAGAGTGTAAAATATACAAATAATAAAAATAAATCTTATTTTTATTAACTGTATTTTTTTGCTAAACCCCTTTTTTTTCTATTTTAATAAGCCAAGAATCAAATATATGAGTTGCATGGGAGAGTAATAGTAGCCCCAAAGCTATAATTGCTATTACCCTATCTTTGGCTCATATAATTAATTTCTTGGTTATTTTTAGAAAAAAAAGTTGTTGTATTTAAAAGACTATTTACCCTATGTGAAATATAAGTTTTTGTTATGCATCCAACTTCATGAACATGTCCTACCAATCCTTTAGTAGTATCAGCTCTCTTTGTTTTTCTGTCATCTGTGCAGAACTTTTCACAGTAATTCATTTTGGAGTACTCATTAACATCCTCAAATGTCAAAGGTTAAACATACAGCTCACCATCTTTCATTAAATATGAAAGGTTAGCATAAAATGCTTTGACTTCAAACCAGCTTTTTTTAGGCCTAGATTTTCTATCATAAATGTAAAAAATGTTTTTTGGGAAACATATAAATTATTTACAAATTACTCATATAAATCCTTTCTTTCTTCCTCTCTCTCAAAAAGCATTTTGAGATCATTTGTATTTTTATATACTTCTCATTTTCCTTTTGTTTAAATATTTTAGATAATACACCAAAATGACCATCAACAATACTTTTGCCATGACACTCTAAAAACCAGTTCAACTTAATTGTTCCTTTTATAATTCTAGGTACCTCTTTAAAAAGACAATATAATAATTCATAAGATCTTAAATGGTTACCATTATCAGACCAAACTTTTAAAATTTTAACATTATTAAATTTATCTTTTTTAAGCAGACTTATCAAACACTGACCTGAAAATAAAGAGTCATGAGATAAAATTTCAGATAAAAAGTCATGATACTCATATTTAATTTTCTCATTTTCACTAAAATCAATTGCAAATCCTAATAAAGAAATATAGAGTTTCTCAGAAAAACTATTTGTCTACATAGAACCCCTACCTATTTTAAAGTTTTCTTTATAGTCTATTACTATAACACATGAATTATCATCTAGAATATTTGTATCACTAATATATTATTTATTTTGATGCTTATAAAACTTTTCATGTAGGTCAATAGATTCCAAATTTTCTTTAATAGATTTAGGTAATGGTGTCAGGGATCCAGCCTGTGGGGGGTTCCTGGGAACTCACGGGCAGACGGCCCGCGGGCCCAGCAGGGAGGGCCCACCACAAGATAGGGGCTAACTTTACAATATAAGATAATGATTTGCCCAGGAGAGCCCAAGGTCCGCTGGCAGGTACTATAGAATCTATCAAGCTGGTAAGAGTGATGTACATCACCCCAAATATCTGAGTGGAAGTGGATTCATTGGCAGCAACAGGTTCTTGCGGAAAGTTGGGCTGCAAGGTGAGAGGCAGAGTCATTGGGACCAAATACACAAGCAGGTGTTTGTACTTGTTGCGGAATAGCAGGGGAGGTATAGTGATTTTGTGGCCTTCCCTGTAAACAGTCTTGGTTTCTCTAGTTCTTGCCTTGGGGTTGTAGATTAGGATTTCCTCTAGGGTGAACTAAAATACGCCGGGTTGGGGGGTACTCAGTGAAATGTACTGGGCTGTAGGGAGCTCCTAGTGGACGGTAAAGGTCAGGCGGCTGGTCTGCGGTTTCTTGGGGTTGATGGGTGTGAGGTGCAGAATTGCGGGGGGTAGACTTTAAATGAAATATAACTAATATCAAATATGGAATAACCTGGTTGAACCAAAGGTTCATGTCACTTTATTACAAGAATGGCAATGGGCAACTTCCTGGTGGTCCAGGGTATAAGTATGCCCATCTGTCATGGGTGAACTTTTACAAATTTCTTTGTCCTGGGTGTTACCGTCTGCCAGGTTTTTCCAGTCCTTGGTGGCATCCATTGTGGGAGTTAATTCATTGGCTGGTTTGAACTGAGAATACTCAAATTCCCTTGTTGGTTTGTGGGGTTAGTCATCTCTGGGTGGCCCGCGCTCTATAGGAAGTTTCTTTGTTTCCCCTTCTATGGTAGCCCAAGTTATTTCAGGTTCTTTGGCTAGGCCTGTCTTCTGATTGGCTGGGTTAACAGGAACCTTTAATGTGGGGAGTGTTGATGTAGATGATTTTGACTCATCAAGCTTTAAAGGATTTTCCAAAGTCAAATCTTGTTCTGGTTCCTGCCCAATAATCTGCGGGCAGCTGGCCCTGTGGGCTGGCAGCCCGCAGGATGTCAGGGTTCAAATCCTGTAGTTGAGTTTTTCCAGTAAACATGGTCAATAGGAGTTTGTCACTTGTGACAAATAGTAACTTCTTTATACTCAAATCCCTTTTCTTCATTTCTAATGATTTTTAAGTTGCAAATATTACACATATCAGTTTTTTCCTTTTAATTACAGTAGTTTTAGAAGCTATGGTGACAACCAAAAATACTTCAGATTTAAACAAAATGATTTCAGATTTGAACAAAATCCAAGTTGCGCAAGATTCAGGATTCAATTAATTCAAATATTTTTGGTTAATAAATGAACTGTCAATTTTTTTTTCACTAGCCCATTATACAAAATTATATCAAACATCAAGCAGTGTATTTCAAACCACAAAAGAAATGAACTGACACAACAAGTAAAATGGATGCTATTCTGGAGTATATTATAATCCAATCAGGATTTGTATGAGGCACTGCCAGAAGAGCTAAAAAGAAACAAAATTGGAGCAATCTAGAAGCAAGATTCCACAAGCACAAAACAAAATGAACTCACACAAGATGTGTATTATGAGCAGCCTAAAATAGAAAACTATCAATTTAACAGCCAATAAACAGTGATCCAATTTAGAAACAGGAGCATTTGAATTATTTTAATGGCTCTAGATTTTTATGAAAAGGTTTTGAGAACCTTCCAAATATGGACTCAAGATATCAATAAAAATAAATCATTAAATTTTAAAATTTCTACTTTTAGTGATTTTATCCTAGGTTTTTTTCATATGGTTTTCAACAGCAACATCTTCAATGGCACCAGCAGCCAAGCCAGCTTCAATGGAGGCAAGGCTCAGGGTGTGGAGGAACTTGTTTATACCCAAGCCTTTGAGGCAGGTAACAAGGAATCTGACCTGTATCTGACCACTGACCCCTATGGCTTTGACTTGTTCAGTAGTCACGTAGTGTCTAGCTCTGCCCCTGATCCCGTATCCACCCCCGCACAAGCTTCCTGCCAACCAACCAATCAGGATGGCAACCTCAATCCAGAACAACTTCCTGCCATCACCCAACCTGCCCCCCTACAGCCAATCAGGCTTCAGCTCCCACGGCCCAGCGCCCCAAACAACAAATCATCACCACCCAAATTCTCCAGGAAATTGTGGCACTAAACCTACAGGGTCTGTCATGGGACCAGATTGCCGCCCAGTTGCAATTTACCTGAGCCACAATAATGCGGGAATTCAATAACTTAATGAATAAGGGGAATCTAATTGAGACATACAAGAAGCCAAAGAAGGCCCCTGAGTCCCAGATAACCAAGGCCTACCCAATAATGCTTGACCTCCTCCAGTGGAACCCCAAGCTTCCCCTAACCCAGGTCCGCAAACAGCTTGCACACCATAACATATGGGTGTCTGAGCGCATGGTGCAGCTCTGGATGCACAGAAAGGTGGCTTCTATATGGGATCTTACCAATTTTGCCAGGGACCAATGTGATGGCACTAAGGATTCCTTGTATGATATTGACATTGAGTCAACCCTGGTCTGATGCCTGACAAGTTTGTCAGATGATATCATTTTCATCTCTTACATAAGCTGTCCATAGCTTTTGACAATTTCAGAACCCAAGGAAGAGTTGCCACCCAAAAAGGGAGGAAGAAGGTCAAGAAGGGGACATTTATTGGTGCACTTTTGGCTGTTTCAGCCAAGGGTTTTATCTACTATCAGACAAACCCAGATTTCACCAATGGCTACAAGTACAGCCACATCCTTGGTGGATTACTTGACTCATGGGATGGCTCAAATTCAAAGCATCAGGGTTTCTTGAGCCACCATATGGAGGATAGCTCCACCACCCTTGAGGCCATTCAGGGATGTGGGCACCAGGCCTCAGTATACCCTGCCGGCCATGCAGACATCCATCTGGCTGATGTTTTCTTCTTTAACATTGGATCCACACTACAGGAGCACCACCCTCAGACTTTCAACAACCTCTATCTTAGGGTCCTTGACCACAATTCTCTCTTTGGCTGCCAAATGATGGCTGACTTGTTTGCCCAAATTGTCTTCCAAGTGAACATGTGCAACCAATCACACAAAGATAAGCGCCTCCCACCTCAGGCCACTGCCACCTACCAGCCCATTCAGCCAATGACTGATGAGGAATACAACAAGCTTATATGGCAGCCATCACGCGCAATCCTCCTACCCCTACCCCTGCCACCATCCCCCCACCTTCCAGCCCCACCCATCCAATCCCAGACCCCCCAGACCAGCACTGCCTCTACATCTTCCTTCCCACGCTATTATGCCTACTAGGAATCACTCTTCCCTGCCCCAATAAGCCCCCTGTTGCCAAACATTTTCTATTTATTATCTTTTTTTTGAATTTTGATTGTTCATGTTCTCTTTGTTATACTTGGTTTTATTCTTTATGTTCAGCTTATTTCTATAAAATCATATATTTTCTATGCTGTGCATCTAGATCCAGAACACAGTTATTTTTAGTACCCAAACACAGCCCCTTGTGAAAATATTAACAACAATTTGGTGATCAGCTAAATTTGAATTAGAAAATTATAGGATAACTGTTTTTAGATAAAGTTGTTACTGATCTGAATTCAAAACCTTAATGATAAACTTTAAGCCAATCAGGGGCCAAGTGATAAATTGATTGTTGTGACATAAAGTGTCAGGATCGACAATTTGTTACCCCTCAAAACCCAGGCCCAAGGACAAGATTCAAACCCTGAACCCAAATTCCTGCAGGCTGCTGGCCCCATGGACTGAGAGCCTGCCTGCCTGTGTCAAGCTGAGATTGAGCCCCTGCAAGCTGATACCAAGAATGTTGGCTTGTGCAGTGAAACAGACCAAACCAAGGAAATAATTGCACCAAATGAAAGACTAATCACAGCGCCTGTGGCAGTTCCAGGTCCAACCAGTCCATCCCGCCATTATCCTGCCCTTGACTCTTATTCCCATTACCTTCCTTTGACAAAGCTTCAAAGAGCTTTGTCTCCAGAGAGGCAATTTTATGGAACAACACTTTGTTATCATACCGCCAACAGGCCATGATATCAACGCTCTTTTCTTCCCTTGCCCTTAAAGCCTCAATTTCACAATTTGCCTTTGCTTTCACTTGATGTAAGATTTTATCCCATCCTACTAACAGGTTCCAGAAATCCCACACATAGATTTGGTTTCCTTGGGCAGGAGTTCCTTCTTTTGCAAAGTAATTGGAGTATAACTCTTCAAACACAGCCTTTACTTCCACCAAGGACTCCTCAGGCACAGTCTTGGTGACCTCCAAGCTTGCCTAAGCTTCCTCCAACAAAATTGTAGGAACCTCTTTCCTGGCAGCAGCGGTTTCCACACAAAGTACTCCAAATTTGGCCCTTTCAAAATTCAACAAAAAAGACATAATGATTAAAAAGGTAGTTGAGGGGAAAGCATCAAAATTCACAGTATATATATTTATTAAAGTGTAGCTCTTTTCACTTATATACCATTTGGGGCATATTTGGCTGAAAACCCCTCTGGTTCCTAAATCAACCTATGATTCATCCCACATGATCTATGACATTTGAGTCATCCAAATCCAGATCTTTACCTAAAAGATCTCCAATATTTCTCAACCTATGAGAATTAACCTACAATGAGAATGAGTCACCTGACGCCATTCATCTCAATGTATCAATTCAGCATGGACCTTCCTCAGCTCCCAGCACCAAAACCCTATGGAATTGCGTATTCCAGATCCAAACTATCAATGTTCTAACTGGGAACCAGATGATCAATCCTAAATACCTAGGCATCATTCAACCTTCAAGGGGAATTAACCGGTTTGAGACACCCAGTCTCCAAGATTGATTCAACCAATCTTGCCTCAGTTTTGTCAATTAGTATGGCCTAACTAACAAATTACATTCTGTTCTTTTATTAAATATAGATACCAAGTTTCCAGGAATCTTTATCTGAAGAATTCCAGTCAACCTATCTACATAAAATAAACGGCAAAAACAGAACAACTTTATATTTTGGAGAATTTATTTTTCTAAATACTTAACAGTGACTGTTGTACAGTCACAGCGCCTAATGGAGGTACTGAAGCGGCAACTATTTGCTTCATGAATTTTAAGTCTACACCAGTGGCCAACCAAGAGCTGTCCCCAGGAAGAGACACAGCCCTGCAGCCTGACCCCATGACCACAAATCTAAGGTAAGTTAATCAGATAGCCAAATTGAGGTTCTTTACCAATGAAAGAACTCCCAGGTCAAGTGCCATTTTTATGCCTTTGAATCCAAGCACCCAGTTCCCTCAGGCCTGTCTTTGACAATGCCCTGATTAACCCCCCATGGGAAATATTAAGTTTGGAGGTGGGGTGCTATATAGACCAAAGGATCCTGCACTCCAAACTTATTGTCATTTTTGAATAAAGGTTATGTTATTTTGGCTCACACAGATAATGCCTTATTTTGTATTTACTATCTACCAATTCAGTTCAAGATCTCCTGGCCCTCCTGACCCACTGCCCACAGCTTTCTGTCCTCCTGGTTTACCCTTCAGACCCGTCTATTTTACCAACTACCCTCTGAAATCTGAATACAAGGACTACACCCCAGAAAAGATACTCAAACTCAACCCTTTGGCCCATATACAATCTGAAGTTAGATACAACCAACAAGGCCTGTGGATATTTTCAACACCCAAGTTGTTCAGAGGGAAACTCAACTATCTCCCTGCTTACAACCTGCCCATGAAACCACCTGTGACCCCAAAACCTATGCCCGCTTCTTCACCCAACCTCCCAACCAACCATTCTGACAAGCTGTTTGGGATTGTGTACATCACCCTCACAGGGGTGATTGACACTATAAAACCCAGCTGCTGGCCTGTGGTCCTGGGTGGGAAAGTCTGCCCCCTACTTTTTTAAGTTAGCTCCCCTCCTGTGGTGGGCATTGCCCGCAAAAAACCTGGCTCAGGTTGCCCCTGGAAATAATGGGCCGGCTGCCCAAGACTGGATCCCTGACATAAAGTGTCATTCAATAATTCTTTGATGCATGTGCGCTAATTAATATGATTGGATGGGTTTTTTGCTATTGTGCGCCATTGTTGCTGTGGCAAGTTTTTAGTGGACTAGTGCCCAATCAGCTGCTGGGTTAGCACTAGTCCATCAACAACTTGCCACAGCGGCAATGGCGTACAATGGTAAAACATCCAGCCAATCATATTAATTAGTGCACATGCATCAAAGAATTATTGAATGACCCTTTTTGTCACAACAGTCACTTTATCACTTGGCTCCTGATTGGCTTAAAGTTTATTATTAAGGTTTTGAATTTGATCAGTAACAACTTTATCTAAAAACAGTTAATCTATAATTTTCTAATTCAATTTAGCTGATCACCAAATTGAAGTTAATATTTTCACAAGGTTCTGCACAAAGGGCCAAAAGTAATATGGCAATTAAGAAAACAATG
The DNA here is from genome assembly GCA_014839935.2 of Entomophthora muscae. Classification (NCBI taxonomy): domain Eukaryota; kingdom Fungi; phylum Entomophthoromycota; class Entomophthoromycetes; order Entomophthorales; family Entomophthoraceae; genus Entomophthora; species Entomophthora muscae. Next base: position 197,164 of record QTSX02005088.1, on the reverse strand, counting down.
TCAACACAAAGCAAACAACACATATTGAGATGAGCGTGAAACATATACACAATGTGTAAAAAGATGGGATAGTGTAGCAAATGGGAAACAAACAGGAATAAACAAAGAGGCAACAGTATCAGAATAATACAGATTTTATTAGGGTGAAAGCTATAAAAACATATGGAAAGGTTAGTAAAAAATCATATGAGAGAATTATAGAAGCTTTTGAAGGATCTCAACTCTGCAATTTCAAAAATCAAAGACATTGACCGCAAGGTCAAAGAAAAAGTCAAGGCTTCTGTTCTTACAGGGGACAAAATTGAAAAGGTGTCTGCCAAGTCACTCATAGCCAAGATTCCAGACACCCCCAAATAACAATTGAGCATCTTCTTAACGTTAAAAAAACTGTAGTTGAGGGCCTCCAGTTCAAGTCATTTGCCCTCTCTGCGCCGTCTGTCTGGATCAACAATCCTGAGATGTATGCACATCTCAAGCCAGCCAAGCAAGCAAGAACTGAGGATACAGAATTGCCTGCCCCACTGCTTGCGCCAAGAATGGCTAAGCCTGCTGAAGCTGCCAGCAAGGAGGAAACCCGCAAAGGTACATAAAAATTATAATTAATAAAAATTCCAAAATACTTAACTTTTTTTAGAAAACATTGATGGTGAACTCCACCAGGTCCTGGTTCCTTTTATCCCGCCTATCTTCTATTCAAATTATGCCACTCACGTGACTAAATAGCTCTATCTGTCCCGCCCTGTCTTGCAGGAGCTCAAAGACAGAATTCACAGGTCCTTCCTAATGACAAGGGACGCGCTAGCCGGGCTGACACATTCTGAGGGGGCATCTGAGTGGGCAGCTACTGCCTACAAGAATGCCTAACTGGTCTGCCTAGACCCGGTGGTCCTCAGTGGAGCTTACTGTGTAAACTCCATTGAGCTTGTTTGGGACGTCCTGGAGAGACTCCCATTCAAGAATATACCAGAGATGGGCTGGGCCCATGCAGCTGCTTACTTCTGCTTTCTAGTAGAGCATACCATCTCTTACCTCCTGGACAAATTTGGGCGTGCAGTAGGAAAACTGGCTGTTGCAGATGCAACAACCGTGAAGAAGACCAAAATCCTCCTTGTTGACTTCAGGCTGGCCTGGAGTGCTGACAAGACAGGGGTTCCTCTGGCAATGGAGCTCATGTTTGCCAAGACAAAGCACAAGAAGAAGATTAGTACTGTGTATAATAAGCTCTTTGAGTTTACAGAAGCCTTTTCTGAGCAAAGGCTTCACCTTGTTATTTACCTGGGGTTTCTTTTTTACTTTGGGATGGCTGCATCTGTAGAGGACCTGGACGGGGTCCTCCTTGAGATTGACAAGGCCAGGCTCTCCCTGGATGGGAAGAAGGTCCCCCGGATACAACTTGGGTGACCACGTTATCCAGGACGCCCTGGTACTGGCTGGAATTTACGTGTTTCCAGCCCCATCAGAGAAGCTGCTGCTTCACTCCCACCTGACTGTACTCCCTTTTACCAGCAGGCGGGAGTATTTTAACCAGGGTGCATCCACTGTTCACAGTGTGGCAGTGGAGGTTGTGCGCCACCTCCATTGTGGGGTGGGTACATACCACCAAACTAATTATAGGATCTCTTGATTTTTCTCTATTCAATAAACATCTTTATACTCTAGATTATTTTTAACATAAATAATTTTTTTTAAATCTTGTTTTAGCAAGCAAGATTTGCAAAATATATTGCGGAAACAGTTTTCATAAAAGCATAAAATTATACGTTAATAAAATATATTCTAATTTGTACATTTTACATTTAATTTTTTTAATTTGATTTTTAATTTATTTGAAAAAAGTGATGTAAATATATTTGCATAATCCAGTATCAAGTGTTTGGGATAACCTCAGATGGCATAATAAAAAACATAAAATAAAATAAATAAATAAATAAATAACATATATTGATGGTCTTGCCAAATGTGATTGTGGGCTTAGAAGCTTCCAAATAAAAAATGTTAATTAATAAATCTCAAATAGTAGATTAGAGAATATAAAAAAGTTGAACACACTAAGCCTTTAATTGATTGGCTGTTTGGCTAGGCACACAGGGATGGAAAATCAGTGTGGCCATAGAATTTGATCACAGTCTCAGCTGGGAGGGTGTGGATCCCAGCCTGCAGCAAATCAAACAAGTCCTCAGTCTCAGTTGGGGTTCCTTGCTTGACAACTTGCTTGAGCCACCCAAAGATTTCCTCAATGGGATTTAGGAAGGGCAAATAGGCAGGGAGGAAGAGAAGGCGCAAATTTGCTGTGGCCAATTGCTGGGGGCCTACTACAATGCTAGTGTCAATCATTGGGAATTCCTCAAGAATATCAGCCACCTTATGGAGACCAACGTTGTCCAGCACAATTACGTTGGTGAAACCTGGGCTTGTGTGCCTCAGGTGCTCCTGGACCAATTGGAGAAATGATAGGAAGATCCGGCTATTATGAGAGCCCAATATCATTTGGTACAACTTGATCCCCTTTGGACTTAGGAGAGCCACCATCAAATAGGCTGTGGCGTAGACTACAGCACATCAAGCCATCCCATCATTTGATTCTTTGGGGACATACCCATACCCATTGCATATTGACAAGGCAAATGCTGATTTGTCAATGTAGTAGAATTTGACCGTCTCCTTGGCTTTGAGGGCAGTGTACGCCTCTGCGTAGTTTTCTGGGTCTCAATGTTGGTTGGGCTATTCCAATTGTACGGAGATACCCCCAAGCTTTTTCTAGGAAAAGCGCATCTTCTTCAGCAGATGATAGTAAAAGGAAATGGAAGCCTCAACCCCAAAAGTAGATTTGACCATTGCCTGTATATTTTCCAGTTCAAGATGGCAGTCCTGGGTGATCCACTGGCAGATTGCCCATTTGTGCTCCTTGGTGAGCATGGTAGAAACACAAAGAATTTCTCTGTGGCAAGGACTTGGCCAGTATTGATGAACTTGTGGAAGGTCTTGCTGGTATACTTGGGATTCACTCCAACAATGGTTGCAGCTGCCTTGTAGTCACCAGATTCACACATTAGCTTAAGCAGGACAATGCATTTGATGTTGGGGATGCGCTTCTGGGCAGGCTTAGCGGGAGTAGTTGAATTGGGATCCTGCTCAGGGACTGGCTTGCAAGGCATGTATACCTTGTTGTAGAAGGCTGGAACTTTCTTTAGCACCAACTGTCCCTCATCAGTTCTGAAGAACTCAGGCTCCTTGTCCTCTTCCTGATTGCCATCACTAACGTAGGGCTTGTAGCTAGTATCAAGTACAGGCTTCACCTTCTCCAGCATGGCTAACGGGACCAACTCTTGCCAGTACACAATTTCAAACACATATGAAGTAAGTTCTACCTCCTTGTTTCTAAATTTCTTAGTAAAGGTAACTTTGGTAGGCTTCCAGGTCAGCTTGGGGACCCAAGGGTTTATGCTCTGCACCCTAGCAGCTTGTGCTCCTCAAACCAGCTGTGTCAGTGCAGCATCACTATCAAACTCTCCTCTCCTGTCTCCTTCCTGAGTAGGTGCTTGTGTTTCACTAACTCTGTTCTTTGACCCGCAGGGGGAAACTGTGGCGCACAACAGGTGCATTGGTACTCTGTGGTTGTGTTTCTTCCATTTTAAAATTTAATAAAATACTAAATAAAATTCAATTAAGTTACTCCCTATTTTTAATTTTTGCTTTTATCTGAATATGGATATCCAATTAATATTTTTCCCACCCAATATCCCAATTATGGATTTTTTATTTCTTAATTAGTTGTTTCTGGTTTTACAACACCCATTTTATAATACCTGAAATAATTTCTGCCTGTTTCCCCAGATTTTACGCCAAATTAAGCACCCAACACAATATTTTTAAAATTTATGTTTCAGATCTTGTGTCTTATTTTAGATACCTTGGTATCATTCTTGATTACAATCCATTGCACACACTGAGTGAGTGATTTTGTTTACATAGTGAGTTGCTATTGTGTTTTGTTTTTGGATTGAGTTTTGACACACCGCGCTTGGACATATTTTGTCACCAATTCACATAGTAAACATATGTACACCAAAAGTCAACTCTCACTATTTTGCTTGTGAATCCATGTATTTCAGATTATATTTTGAATGGTTTTGCTTTGCGCATGAGCACTTCTTTGCTGTGTTGACTCATTTTGCTCATTAACGCCAAAAATCCCTGTTAACAGAGTGTATATTTTAACCTGATAGTTGTATTTTGTAAAAATCTGAAACCATTTTGTTTAAATCTGAGGTATTTTTGGTTGTTGCCATAGCTTCTAAAACTACTGTATATTAAAGGGAATAAGATTATAGAAAGTGGAAAGTGAAATATAAATGTTGTTTTATATTTTCATATCTTAATAAATTTCTTTTTTTTGTTTTCAATAATGAGTATTTTATTTTAGTTGAGTATTCACTCAATTCTTTTTGTAATTCTTCATAAATCAATCATGGTGATTTTTTAGTGAATTGCTGGTTGGAAATGAATTTTTTAATATATGTTTAAAATTATCTTTTATATTTTCTTTCTTTACTGAATCATTTTTTCCTATTTTATTTTTTGAATTTAATCATACTTTTTAGTATTTTTCATTTTTTTAGAATATTTATATTCATTTTTAGTTATTTGAAACTCACAATACCAAAGCTCTTTCAAACTGAAGCTTGATGTAACCAATGCTCTTAGGGAAGAAAGGTGATTGGCAGGGGATTCTGACATCACTTCCTTTAGGTTGTTAAGGAAATCATATGTCTTGGAATTTTGTATGACAGGTAAGAAAGTAATTTTTCCAAACTCTTTTTTTAATAAGAAAAACTCAACAAAGCTGTTAAGATCATTGCCAGCAGTAAAAAGGAATGCTTTCTTAAGCATAGAGATTCTTTCTCTCTTAGTAGAAGCCCCCAGTGAGAAGAAGGGTGTCATCTGAGGTGCAAACTTGATTGATTCCATAATGATAGTGGTTGAATTCCTTGGCTTGGTTTAGGCAGATCTTGCTTGAAAATAGATATGCAGTGATCAGAGTGGTGTAAAGGTATGGGTTATAAAGAGAATTTAAATAAAATTGAGCTATTTAAATATCATGTTAGCTGAGCATTTGCACTACAGGCATAAATCCCCAACTGACCCCCAACTGATCTTCTTAATTTATTGATATCACCCCTGAAGTCTGATATCATTGTTTACTTACCCATTTTTGTATTCCAGTTAACTATTGATATCTCAGTGAATAGTACTTCATTTTTCTTAAACTAGTATCATTAGAAAGCCCTTGATCTCAGCTTTTGGAATTGCGCCTCAAATTTATATTTTAATACCAATTTATTATCTTGAAATGGCTTTGAATATAAGCTTATAAAATTATTATTTGAAATAAATTATGCTAAATAACTCTTAAAGTATGATATTTTAATCAGTAAACTACATTTAGAGTATAAATCATTATTTAGCTTACTTTTTGTCAGGAAATATGCAGACTGTGGAATTTATCATCTGCCAGATGATATCCTAAGTCTTCTAAAATTAGGAAAGTACAGAGAATGTTGTAAAGCTAGCAGCAAAGGATTGCTAATTTCTATAAACAGTTAGTCAGGGACCTAATTCTTATTACTATACCTGTTGATGGTATAGTGGCAGCCTGTAAAAGGACAGAAGAATATAAAGGTGTAAAGACAAAACTGGTGTTTATTGTGATAGTGTTGCACTTATCTAGTGGGAGGCAGGGGAATTTCCTCCAGGGGAAGGGAGGCACAGTAAGAATGACCTTCCTAATGGAGGAGAGTGGATTGGCACAGCAGAAAGTCCCGTTCAAGAGAACAACTGGTTTCACACAGCTTTCCTTAAGGAGGCAGGTGGCAATAACTTTGTTGTTCTATTATTAACCTCAGAAGTAAAGCCAGTGTTTTATGCGCATTTGAAAGGCGCTTCAAACACCTGTTTTAAGGGTGTTTTAAACGTCTTTATTCTTAGTAAAACCAGGATACAATAAAGCAATTGTGCAATTGTTCTGTCGCTCAATCCCTAGATGGACAACTTAATGTCTAATCCATTCAATCTGCAACATTTCTCTCCACTGGATTAGACAACGGGGTCAAGAATGGCTTGGCATCTCTAGGTGGCAGCTATGGTGTTGGGGTCAATCATGTGTCTTGTTAGGTGGGGATTCTTTGCCCTATCCTTGGTCATTGGCTTTGTAGATCCGTAGGTAGCCAGTTGTGTTTCCTGGCTGCCATTCAGGTGGTAGAACAGTTGGTGCAGTACCAGAAGAGTCTTGTCAGTCTCTAAATAAACACCTTGATCTTTCATTCTTATTCCTCATACTTTGGTGCAACACTATTGCAAACAGGACAACAACCCATGTAATTTTTTAATTAGGCTTTTGTTTTTTTAGGTTATTGTCCTCGTTGGGGCTTACTCTTGGTCACTAGGAGCAGCACGCATATACTGAGCATGTACTCTAATGATCAATTGCCCAGAATGGGGATTCTTAAGGGTGTAGGAGTTGGGGCCAGTCTTCTGGATAACTTGAACTGGGCCTTCCCAAAGGGAGGCAAGTTTGGATTTGCAGTCGTACCCTCTATTGCTGAAGAAGTAGACTGAGTCTCTTACCAGGTAAGTGGGTAAGGCAGGGTGTTTAGAAGCAGCTTGCTCTAGGTCCTGCAACTTATGATTTAAGTTTACAGTATAGGCCTCTGATTGCAAGCAAATAAGGGTTTGAACCAGCTTGTTGAGGTACGCCTCTGGGGACACAGCCAGGCTGGGCTTCACCAAGGAATATAGTAAAGGGGGGAGTCCAGGTTGCTGGCTGTAGAGCAGTTGGAAGGGCAGCTTGCCAGTGGCACAATGGTACCCAATTTTATATGCAAGGGTGGCCGCAGGCAGGAAGGTATCCCATTAAGTCTCATGTTGGTGACTGAGCTTGTGTAGTATCTGGACCAGGCTCCCATTAGTGCGCTCTACCATGCCAGTTGTCTGTGGGTGATAAGGAGTGGATAGTGTCCCACAAATTCCCACCAGTTGGTTGAGGCGGGGGATGATATAACTGGTGAAGTTAGTACCATTGTCTGTTAGCAGAATCTGGGGGCAACCATGTTTGTATATGATATTCTCCAGGATGAACATGGCTGTCACCAGTGCAGATTGGTTGGAAATTGCCTTGACCTCTACCCATTTAGTCAGATGATCAACAGTCACAATGATGAGCTTGTTGCAACTGCTGGTAGCTGGCCGGGGGCCCACTACGTCAATGGCTACAGTGTGGAAGGCAAACCCAGGGCGTACAAGTCTGTGTTGGAACTTAGCAACCTTAGGTCTCTCAATGTTGCAGTAATGACAAGTGGCTAGCATATCTACTACATCAGTATGCAATTCTTCCAAGAAGCAGTGCTGCTGTAGCAGGGCTAACATCTTCTGTATATTACCATGGCCAGTAGTCTTGTGAGCGGCCACCACTGAGTCCATGTGTAGGAATGAGTGTATGTAGGGTAGCCAAGAGTCTCCACAAAGCTTCAGGAGTTGTCCTTTTGAGACCTTGGTATCAACAACTAACTTCTTGAGAGCCCTCTGTATCTCTACTGGCTCCTCTCCCCACAAATAAGGATCCTCTATAAGCTTGTCATAGAGAATATCAGCCATGGGGGATACTAAGGCAACAGTGGGAAGACAGGAGAGACAGTCAGCATTCTGATGGGCTGCTCTGGTTCAATGAATAATTTTGTAGTCATAAGCCTGAAGTTTAATGGCCCAACACACCAGACGTCATTCAGGGTCCTTGAGGGTCTTCAGCCATTGTAAGGAGGAATGGTCTGTTACAACCATGAAATGTACCCCATAGAGATAGACTCTGAATTGTTGGTAAGAGTATATCACAGCCAGACACTCTTGTTTGGTGACAGTGTAGTTCCTCTTGTGAACATTAATTGTACACAAGCAGTATCCAACAGGGTGTTCAAGTTCTTTGGAGTCCAGTTGGAAGAAAACAACCCCAATAGAGTCAGAATAGCATCTGTATGAAGCACAAACGGCTTGGCAAAGTCAGGGTAGGCCAGTACAGGGGCTGCAGTCAGTGTTCCCTTGAGAGCATTGAAGGCAGATTGACATGCTGGGCTCCAGAAGAATTCCTTATCAGCTCAGAGAAGCTGAAAAAAGGGGTTGTCCAGGGATGCAAAGTTGGGGATGAATTGATGGTAGTACCCAATCATCCCCAGGAAGACCTGCACGTCCTGCTTATTGGCTGGGATATGCATTTTTTCAATGGCTTCCACCTTCAGAGGTACAGGGCAGAGTCCATCTTGGCTAATGATGAACCCCAAGAACTCAAGGTGCTCCTTGAAGAAGTTGCACTTGCGTGGCTTGAGCTTGAGATTGGCTGCAAGTAACCTCTGGAAGACTTCATCCAAGAATTGCAGATGTTCAGTAAGGTTCAGGAGAGCACATTAATGTCATTCAGATAGACCAAAACGCTGGTGAGTTTGAGGTTGCCCATCACTGCATCCATGGCCCACTGGAAGGTAGCCAGGGCATTAGACAGACCTTGAGGCATCCTTGTGGGTTAGAATAGCCCTTGGTCAGTGATGATTGCACATTTTTCTTGATCAGCAGGGGGTAGATTAATCTGCCAGTACCCACTGATAAGGTCCATGGCGCTGAAGAACTTGGCGCCACCCAGTTGGTCCAAGGTATTATCAATACAAGAGAGGGGATATGAATCCTTCTTGATAACAGAATTCAGTTGACAGTAGTCAATCACAACACAGTTGCTGCCAACCTTCTTTTTGAAAATCAGGAGAGAGGAAGCCCAAGGGCTTTTACTGGGGACCAGTAAGCCATATCCCAATAGCTTCTGAGGCTCCTTGTTAGCCATGGCATGATTGTCTTGACTGCGCTGTATAAGTCTGGAACTGATAGATGGACTGCCTTGGGTGTCAATATGATAAGCAGCATCTGCAGCCTTGCCCAGGTCATAATCATCCTTGGCAAAAACATCCTTATACTGGGCAAAGAGATCCATAGCTTGATCCTTCTGCTCTTTGGAGATGCCAGATAGGGAGTTACAGCTTATGACTGATAGCACCAGTGGTTGCTCACAGGGTAGACCCAACTCAGAGAAGTCCGCAAAGGGAGCAGTCTCCTGAAGGTTGTCATGCTCTTCCAGTTGTATATAAGCCAGAAGTTGGTGTTTGGAGACAACCATAGCTTTACAACTCATGTTGGCCAAGAGTATGAGTACCTCCTTCTCACTTGGCATGAGGATGCCTGGTGTAGCCCATGGCTCTAGTCTGGAGGCATTAGGGATGCCAAAGATTTCTCCATGAGTGCCAGCTGGTAGAGCCAGCAAGAGGCCTGTATTGTGGATCACCTGAGAGCCAGGTGGGATAGTCACATTAGAGGAGGCATAGACTGGGATACCCTTGGACTCCCCAATTGAGAGAGGTAACACCTTGACCTTCTTACTACACAGTGTATAAGCAACTGAAGGCTCTCCATTAGCGTATTCCAGATTGATGTAGTGCAGACGGCGTAAGGGCAGGTCAGACGGGCAATCATCATGGTAGAACATGGGTATGGAGTGGCCCAATATTCCAAATGTATGGTCTCCATAGTTAGTCACAATGCCATACTGAACCATTGTGTCAGATCCAGGAAATTCATGCTTGCTTCTTTATTATCCCATTCTGACTCTTTTACAGTTTGACGGGGAATCCTTTATGTAAGCTTCAATGAGCTTGGATTCCAGGCAAGCAATCTTGGCGTTAAACTTGTTGCCATCTGGTGATCACTTCCACAATTTTTGTTTCCCATAGTCTTAGCTGCAAATCATCTCTTTCATCCCATGGTAGTCTTATTTCAGTTAAAAGCCAAAAACACAAAGCATAAAAATATTGAGGGGAAAGCAACCATTGTCACACATAAGTATCATTTTTTATTAATTATTATCATGTTTCAATTATATACCAATTGGGGTACATTTGGCTGAAAACCCCTCCAGTTCCAGAACCACACCTGGATTCCTATTGTGTTGTTTATGACATAACAGCATTATTCAATCCAGATTTTTACCAAAAAGATCTTCATACTCTTAACCTATAAGAGTGTGCCCTAATATATTTCACAATTGCCTGATTCTTTCTGTGGAAATGTATTGCTTTGGCTTGAAGCATTCCAGACTTCCAGCGCCAAAACCCTGTGGAATTATTATATTGCTGATCCAAGCTATCCTTTTTCCAACTGGGAACCAGCTGATCAATCCTGAATGCATAGACACCATTGTCTACATTTAGCTGCTTTTTTGCATTTAATGGTTTTTTGAATTAAAAACCCATTAAAACACTTCAAAACTCAAACCAGGCGCCACCGCGGCGCCCCAGCGCCTGAAACATACACTGGGCAGCGCCTCGGCGCTTTATAAATCAATTAGACAGTGCAGCAGCGCTTCCAACCTAATTAATTTGCCAAAATGGCGCTTTTAAACCACAATTTGGGTGTTTACTTTTAGCTAACCTTAACCAAACTTCTTGACACAGTCAAGGCAATTAAACAATATAATTAAATCCTCATTAATTATATTCCCAGCATATATTAATTAACCTTCCCAGTTAATTAATCCATTTGAAGACAAGTCTTTACTTGACACAGTCAAGTCCATTTTGGCCCTATGATTAAATCCTCATTAATCATATTCAAGGGTATCAATTAATTAACCTTCCCAGTTAATAAATTGTGTTTGAGACACCTAGCCTCATAATCTAAACCGTTCAAATTATTCATTACGGCCCTCAATAAGTACATAATTTATTCCTGGGTAATCCATTAACCTCCATGGTTAATTAGATGGTTTGAGACACCTAGTCTCATAATCTGAATTGTTCAGATATTCATTTTGGCCCTCAATTAATACAGCCTAATTGATTCCTGGATAGCAATTACTATACTGAAAATTCTCTCCAAGGCCAATCCTTTTGTTTTGAATTTCAACCTATGAAATTCATCACAATTCAACCTCTTTGTGAAACCAATGCCCAATGTGACTGTAGTACAGTCACAACCATGAAGCTAGTCCCAATAAGAATGTCATAGTTGTTGTTTTCCAGGACTATAGCAGGAGCAGTGACCATTAGCTTCCCAAAGCAAAGAGGGAGAGAAGAGTAGGCTCCCTTTGCTCTAGTGGTCTGTGGCCCAGCAGTACCAAACTCTTCATGGTAGGCCAAGTCCAGTGCCAGCTTAAGCTTCTTAACCAGCTGTGAGGATATAGTGTTCCCAGGAGCACCAGTATCCAGTATGGCCCAGACATTAGTCTTGTTCACTACCAGGTTGATATAGGTACAATCCTGGTGGTCCTCTCTGATCTCCACAATCTTAGAGACCTGGTGTACGCTTATTCCTTTGATCTTCTCCAGGAAGGTAGCCATGGCAGCTCCCACAGCTGGGCTTACTTCCTTGAGGGATTCTAGTGGTGCTGAGACGTTTACTGTATGGAGCAGCTTGGCCAGTTGTTCAGCGCTTTCCTTCTCATGGGTGACTTCAACACCTGGTTGAGCCAGTTGTTCAGCATAGGGTAAGGACACTGTTCTCTGAGCTATTTGGGGGATAACCACCTCAGGGCAAAGTGTAGTCCAATGAGTTCAAGTGTTAACAGTGAGGACTTGATGTAGGAGGTCCTCTTGAACTCCTTTGAATTCAGCATCCTTGTATATTGGTTGGGAGTTGAAGTCAATCAGAGAGGGTTTATCCTTAGGGTTGACCTCAGAGGATGGCAAGACAGCAGGCCTCTGATTTGGTTTGTTGGTGGCAGTGGTATGGGGGGAGATGAGGGTGTCAAAATTACAAAGGCAGCCTAGGATTTCTCCTTGTTTTAGCTGCTTAGTAGTTTTTTGACTGGTCCTCATTGTCCTCCTCAATATCAGCATCCTTGGCGTAGTCCTCCTCAGTGTTCTCCATGCCTACATGGTGGACTTTTTGGAGCGGATTCTTACATTCCTGAGAGAAGTGGCCAGCCATACCACATTTGAAGCAAGTACGGGGGCCATTGTTGACTGGAGCAGGCCCAACCTTGTTGGAAGGCTTGGGCATCTCAACAGCCACACAGGATATATACTCAGCTTGCTGGTGGAGGCAGCCTTCAGGGAGAGGGACTTTGAACTCCTCCTTGTAGGTGCTTAGGAGGCAAATCAGGTCTGGCACAGTGCAAGCGTTGTAAATACCCAACTTCAGAGCCAGAGATAGTTCCCAGTTGACACATACAGCATTGAGGAGTGCTGACTGCACATCAATAAACTGAACAGCACTCATAGACAACAGAGTTTGAGCTTCAAGGTAGAACCTAGAAGTGAAGTCTTCTAGGGTTTCCCCCACCTTTAACTTGGTGTCAGTGAAGTCCATCTTGCAACCAAGAAGTGCTTCTTGGCTACCAAATTATTCTGTCAAGGCCCTGGAGACGTTGGCAAAGATCCAGCTATTCTCAGGGAGACGTGGAAAGATAATGGTTTGAGTCTCAGAATCCAGACAGTTGATGATTGTGGAGTCCCTCATGACATTGTCTGTGCCATACATGGAGTTCTGGTACAGACATAAGAACATGACCACATTGCTCTTGCAGTCAAACTTGGGTAGGTTGACAGGCTTGAAGTTGTTGGAGCCATGTTGGAGGGGAGCAGGGGTGATCCTCACTGGAGAGCAGGTGAGACGGGAACAGCTAAGGGTAGAGGCAACAAACCTAGCCTCAGAGGCGCAACAACAATTTTCCTCCCAGTGGGCTTTGTGTTCACCTTCTTTGTCTTGAGCAGCTCCAGAAGCTTCAGGGGTGTCCAGGACGTCATCCTCAGACTCCATTACTGGCTCTAATACTTATACAGTGTTGGGAGCCAACCAAGTATGGTCATCATTGCTTTTGTAGCTATGATAGAACTCAGGACTGGAGGACCTCTGTGGGCTGTGGTGACTCTTGGAGTTGATGAACATAGCCTGTAAGTTGACAACCATAAACTTACTATCTATCCTATCCAATTGGCTCTGGAAGGTGTCCATGAAAAGTTGCTGCTTGTCCAGCTCATCTTGATAGACCTTGTTCTCCTGACAGGTGATATCCAAGTCATCTTCCAGAGAGGTGATGTGCTTTTCATGGGTGGCAAGCTCAGCTTGGAGCAAGGGTATCACTTCCTTGTCCTTCCTGTTTTGGGTCTGGCTATTGGCTCTGTCATGCAATTGGCAAAGTTTGAGATGATCCTGAAGCTCTGACACAGTGTGGTAGCCATCAAACAGGAAGGCAAGATTGGCGCTCTGCTGGACCAATTCCGCCTGCATCTTCTTGTAGTGATCAAAGAGCTCAAGGATGTATTGACCAAGAAGGTGCCTGGAGGGGGAGTTATCTGTGGCGGTAGATGTGGGAGTGAACAAGGGGATGATGGCAAGGCAGTGGGCTAATACTTCCACCTCATGAGTCAGGCTTCAAACCATGGGGCCAGTCTTGAGCACTTGGGTAGTAACCACACTAATCCAATTGGCGTCTACACCCTGATGGGTGAGGGTCTGTACCACATGCACTGGAACTAGCTTATCTATACCCTTTTTGATGGCATTGACCCAGCAGAGCATGATGTTCTGGGCATTAGTAACTTTGGCAAGATACTGATTGACGGTGGTGAAAGTATTGCCAAGCTCAGAGTAAAGGACTTGGAGGAACGTCTGTTGGTTGGATAACAGTATTCCCTAGTCATTCACTAGGCTTTGGATGCAACCCAGGTGCATTTGGTTGTGGCATACGGCAGGATGGGTGAATTGTTGTAGTTAGTCCTTGATATGTTTGACAGTACGGAGGTCACAATGGAGCTGGTCAGGGTTGACCTGGGAGAGATTCTGAAAGCAAACCAGGGAGTTTTCAGCAGAAGGCTGCTGAATGGCCAGGTGTTTGGAGCAAGTACCATTGCCAGCAGCACCAGCATCCATGGTGTGTATGGCACTACAGATGGCGTCCTTGGAAGGTGAAGAGTTGGTGTTCATCTCCAAGGGGGCAGGGGCTTGTAGAAGCAGTGGTTGGCCAAAAACAATAGCCTGGGGGTGTTGATGTTCTGGCATGAAGTGGCTAAGGTTGGGCAGGACATAGGGAGCGCCTGCTCTTTCCCCAGCATGGGCATTAGCAGCAGTAAAAGCTGGTTGTGGTGGTAAGGAGAAGCGGTGGCAGGAGACTGGGCCAGGGGCATTCCTCCCTCCTCATTGAAATGACCCTGGGGGTGAGGGCTGGTGGTATTTAAAGACATGAGCGCCAATATTGTAAATATAGCAGCAAAGGGTTTTTAATTTCTACAAACAGTTAGTCATGGACCTAATTCTTATTACTATACCTGTTGATGGTATAGTGGCAGCCTGTAAAAGGACAGAAGAATATAAAGGTGTAAAGACAAAACTGGTGTTTATTATGATAGTGTTGCACTTATATAGTGGGAGGCGGGGGAATTTCCACCAGGGGAAGGGAGGTACAGTAAGAATGACCTTCCTAATGGAGGAGAGTGGATTGGCACAGCATAAAGTCCTGAACAAGAGAACAACTGGTTTCACACGGCTTTCCTTAAGGAGGCAGGTGGCAATAACTTTGTTGTTCTATTATTAACCTCAGAAGTAAAGCACATGTCTTATGCACATTCAAAAGATGCTTTGAACACCTGTTTTACAGGCGTTTTAAACGTCTTTATCCTTAGTAAAACCAGGATTCAATAAAGCAATCACATGGTTGTTTTGTTGCTCAATCCCTAGATGTACAACTTAATGTCTAATCCATTCAATCTGCAACAGAGAACCTGTGACTTTGGCATAAACTCTGGCCCAGAATATTTAGTTGTCTTCAGAAGTAGCAAGTCTGACTGGGCACAAAGCCCAAAGGATTTGGGACATTTCTTCCTACTTCTGGATACAGTTCATAGGTTGTTGTCTCTATATTTTACTATAGGAATTAATACTGTATATTGAAAGTATAATATTTTGCTCTACTAATAAAGCCTAAGAGAGGAAAAAATTAAGGAAATAGGACTTGGATCAATCATCAAGTCAGTACAGAATCATCAGTCTTTTATTCTAATGAACTGGCTTTAAGGCGGCCAGTCTGCTCACATTTTATCCAAGTTTTCTCACAACACTAGAAGAGACTGAAGTAGCATTAGTGTCAGGATAAAGCATCCCAGGGGAGGGACTGTTAGCCTCAGCTGCTAACTTGCTTGGGTGGGAGGAGGGTAGAGCCCACCATAGGAGGGGCGCTAACTTGATGAGATAAGATGCTGATTGTCTTACCAAGGCCCAGGGTCCAGCGGCGGGTACCATAGTGTCAACTAACCCAGCCAAGGTGATGTAAGCAATGCCTGCATATTGGTTGGCTGTGGGCGGAGACAGTCCTGGGGTGGGGTGTAGGCAGTCAGGTTTGGGTGTTGGGGGTGCTTCCATATCTAACTGATAGGCAGGCAGATAGTTATACTTCATACAGATTTTGAGGGCTGGTTGTTTGTACCAAGCACCTTTGTGGAAAGCTGTTTGGGGGGTAAACTGTTGGGACAGGTAATCTGGGTGGAGGGTCTCTTTCACGGTCAACCCCCAATACTCTGGCTTAAGGGGATAGTCAGAGAAATGCAGTGGACTAAAAGGTGCTCCATGAGGACAATAAAATGCAGGCCAGGTTTCAGGGGCTTCCTCAGGGAATGTGGGCTGTCTGCCCAAGATTTTTGGTCAGAACAGTGGTAAAATGGAAAACAACCAAGACAAAATAGGGAATAAAATGGTAGAACCAAGGTTCCATAATTTTATTTATTTCAGAATGACAATACCATTTTATTAAGACTTCACGGGGTTTAAATACCATTTAAAGTGCTAAGTTCATAATCTAGCCCATCACCTGATAGCTGAGTTTGCTAAGTTTTCTCTGGGCCAAGAGTTCTGGCCACATTCTTATCCTTCTGGCCCGCCATATCCTCTGCTGAAATGACTTTCATCTGACAGTCCAAGGCCAACACCTTCATGGCTTCATCACTGCTACCATTGTTCCTGTCATTCAGGACTAAGTGTCCTTCAGAAACTTTAAGCCAGGACAACTATTGCTCCATAAGCTGCACACCTTCAAGAGTGGCTTTGGGGTCACTATGTGACCAGGGATCACATGGCCCAGCGGCTTGGGTTTCTAGCCAATGATCTGGATTCCCTTTGGATTCTGGCCCATTGTGCTGAGCAGCAAGCCCCTTTTTGGACAGCCTGTCAACTATGACAGGAATGACACCATATTGGTTTAGCGCTTTCAGCAATCCAGCCTGTTCTTGAAAATTTGTGGCCAGGTGGGCCTGCTAAATTCCTTGATTAATTGGATTCAAACCAATGCCTGTTTCAGCACTTCCACCGGCTAACTGTGAAAAACACGGGTGGGCAGCCCAAGGGCCCGCAGGATCCCCACAACCCTCAGAATCAGGTCCTGAAATTGATTCTCCTAGTTGGAGTTTCCCACTATTTTTGGGAGAAATGTCATTCATGACAGTTTGGCTTTGAGTGACTGGGTAGTTGGGTTGCAGGTCACAACCCTACTTACCAAGAACCTTGCTGGTGGGTTGAGCCTGCTGTTTTGACAAACTTTATAGATGAAAAGAGACAACAACAAAGCAAAAGAGAAGCAAAACCAAACTTAAAATAGGTAATTATATAGATTGTATCACTAATTTTGAAGTTCAAGTTGGTTGTACAAAATAAAGAGCAGTAAGCTTTAACTTTGATGTTAACAATAACTTTAGGAGCTTTGAAAAGGATGCCAGGGGCCAGGAGGCAAGGAACAAGGTAAGACAAAGCCAAAACTTCTACTAAACTACAAGGAAATAAAAAAGTCAATAGAAAAGATCCAAATTCCCAAAAAATTGTTTGTAAAGCTAAACCTTTATTTGTTAAAATGAGCAAGACAGGGGACTTTCAGTCACTGTCTTGCATTAAGAGAGGAGTTTATAATTCAGGGTCACCTGAACCAAAGAGCAGATTTGATTGGCTTTAGGAGAAATTTTTTAAAGGAGAATCCAGTGATTTATAGTGTTTTTAATTAATTTCTGGCTTCAACTCTGATTGACTGGCATCAATAGAATGGTTCAAGGCAGCATTCAATCCAGTTGAAATGGAATTTGTTGATTTAACAGAAGCATGACCTGAATGATTGCACTTAATTTGTTTTAAATCTGGACAAGCCCAAGCAAACAAATGGTCTAAATTAATCAGAGATTTCTCCCAGGTGGGAACATAAATTTTATTGTTAGTGGTTACCACCTGAGAAGGATACACCAGGACAAATTGCTTGTCAATTGTGTGGGCTAAATCCCCAAGAGAATTAAGGGGTTTAGCTTGAATCTGAGCAGATTTCTTGGTGCGCTGAGGGAAGATAGTCCTATCCAGGGCCAAAGGGGGGAGTGAATTTACACTCTCTGGGCCAATCATGGCAGGGCTCAGCCACAACATCATTGCTGGCCTCAACTGGCTCAGACACAACCACCCATATATTGACTGGGATACAATTGTAATCACCCTCAACAGAAATGAGGTGGATTTCCAGATTTACCCTGTTAAGATGAGCAAACTACTCCATGACACCGTATTTTTCAGACTCACAGAGGCTGGTATGTACAGCTTCAAGGGGGGAAGCTGGACTTTAACCAGTATTCAGACAAAGTCATCTGCTCCAAACTCACTGCGGCTCCTCCCTTAACCATCACAGCTCCACCAGCACTTGTAGCACTTCTTGAGTAGTACAAGGACATCTTCAGTGAAACATTAGACCAGTTGCCTCCTCCAAGGGAAATACAACATGCTGTTTAATTGCAAGGGTTGCTTCCCAAAGCATGCCCCTCTATTTCTTGAGGCCCAAGGAAGATAAGACTCTCTGTCAACACCTTGTGGACACACTCAATAAGGGCTTCATCTGCCCCTCCCTCTTGCCATACAGGGCTGCAGTCTTCTTTGTAGCTAAGAAGGACAGGTCCCTAAAATTGTTAACCAACTACTGCGCTCTAAACAAAGTGACAGTCAAAAAATACCCCTTACTGCTAATTGACAACCTGTTTAATACATTTGCAGGTGTGAAAGTCTTTAATAAGATTGATCTCAATGCAAGGTATAACCAGGTCCGCATTGTGCCCAGGAATTAGGCAAAAACTTCCTTCCACACACACTACAGGTTGTTTGAGTGTCAGATCATGAACTTTGGAATGACCAACGCTCCTTCCACCTTTGTCATGTTGATTAAAAAAGCATTTGAAGATTTAATTTGAAAGTGGGTTGTTGTGTACCTTGACAACATTATTGTCTTCAGTCAAAATCAAACCACACACCTCCAACATCTTTGTGCTATCCTCAACACCCTTTGTAAAAACCAGCTAAAGGCCAAGCCTTCCAAATGCAAATTCCTCAGTCAGAGCTCTTGTTCCTTGGGCACACCATCTCTGCCCAAGGAATAAAGCCTGACCCTGCCAAAATTAAGGCAATCACAAGCATGCCACCCCCCCACTGATGTGGGTCAAGTGTGTACATTCCTGGGTATGGTTGCCTATGTGCAAAAGTTCATCCCCAACTGTGGAGAGCCAATTGAATCCCTCACTAAGCTTTTAAACATAAAACAGCGCTTTCACTGGACACCTGTCAGAGATTAAGTCTTTGAGACGTTGAAGCAGATACTTACAAATGCACATGTATTGCAAATTCCCTACAAAAATTGTCAGTACAAACTTGAGATTGATGCCTTTGACGGAGCCATAGGGAGTGTGCTAAGAGTTCAAACCAACCAAGGTGTCTTACTCCCTGTGGCCTACAAATCCATGAAACTTACTGACTCAGAGCAATGCTATCCCATATATACAAGGAGTTAGTGGCAATTGTGCACTGCTTTGAGAAAAGACGTTATTACCTGGAGGGTGCCACCTTTCCTCCCTGCGTCATGAAAGATCACAAGTTGCTTCAGTATTTCAATACTCAGTCACACTTAACGCAACATCAAGCAGGCTGGGTCAAGTGCCTGTCTCCCTATCAGTTGTGTATCAAATATAAGACTGAGAAGTAACTTATCACACCCAACACCCTCTCCAGACTGTATGTAGCATCCATCATAGTAGATGACAGCTTAGACCCAGACTGACCCATGCTTTATCTATATCATGAAGCTAACTGTTACAAAGGCCTTAATTATGTGACTATTTCAGAGCTGAAGGACAACAAGAGCCAGTTTACCACTGATGCTGATAACGTCTGTTGCCAGGCAGAGACAGATGAGAAGACACCTTATGTTTCCACCACACAGCAAGGGGATACCATCTACACAACCACTGCAGCTTGGGCCACATGAGAGGATGCAAACTCTTCAAAATCATGAAGCATAAGATTTGGTGGCCTTGTATGTGCCAAGACATCTTGGATCTCCTTGAAACATGTGTGTTGTGTGAAAAGAACACGTCTAAACCTGTACCCTCAAGTCTGCCCTACCTATCAAAGCCATGGAACCCTTCAAACAGTGGGCCCTCAACATTGTGAGACCCCTCTCCAAAGACAGGCTAGGCAAGAAGTACATAATTATGACCATCAACTACTTCACCTGTTGGCCAGTAGCATGGGCAACCACTAATCACACTGCCACCACCATCACCTGCTTCATTGGCAAGAAAATTGTGGCCAGCTTTGGGCAATCCAAATGCTTCATTACAGATGGTGGCCCTGAGCTTGTTGGGCATGTCATTAAGGTGTACTGCTCCAAGAATGCCCTTTAACAAATAGTCACAACTCCATACCATCTGCAAGCCAATGGATGTATGGAGCGTCTAAATGGTTCACTGGTTCAACTTATTGCCAAGCTCTCACAGGAGCATACCAATACTGTGTGGACTGAACACCTGCCCACTGCATTGCTCATCTTACAAGCAAGAATTAAAAGAGGCACCAGGTTCAGCCCCAGAACCTTGACTTTTGAGACCCCTGACATCTTGAAAAGGGTAGAACAAGGGAAATTACAATAGACAGTTTCCAGGAAACCTCCCCTGTCAACTACTCCCTCCCTGAGTCAGTGGCGCACCAAAGCCCAAGACATTGAACACAAGAAAATTGAGGGGGGACAAAAACCTTGAGGCAAGGTACGCCATAGGTGATCCCATCTACACCCTCAACCCCAACTATGTCAAACTAGAACCTAATCATCTTGGGCTCTTCAATGTAGCTGCTGTCTATGACAACCACACCTACCAACTTGAAGATGTCCAAGGAAACACCAAAAAGCTCCACAATAATTGCTTGTGCCTCTGCCGCAACATCCCACACAAAACTTGTTTATGTGAGCCTTCCTAGACCTTCCACAGGCTCTAATTCTGGTGTCTGACAACAAGCAGGGGGGAAGGGGGTGTTGCAACCAAGTTTTCATACTTTCCTGCTAATGTGTCTTACAATACACAGGGGGAGCTCAATGAGTTGCCCCTTGATGTGTCTAACAACATGGACATCCAAAGGCAGCATCAAATTGCGGGCACTTTCTCCTAATTAGGAGCGCTACTAATTCAACTTTGCTGATCCCTATGCAAGTTATTACTTGGCTTCAAACCTTACATGGAGCCCACCACTGTGCCACCTCCTGTGGCCTTGTGGCTTTCCCCATATGGTATATTAATCACAATATCTTACAATAAACTACATCTTATTCTATTCATTCTTGTCCTTTCTATTAGAATGTTGTCTTCTCCAAATCAAATACTAAACTCTCATTGGTTCAGTAGCAACAACAATTTATCTTCCCTTTCAGAGATTTGTAAGTTTAAAGCTTTAGTGCACTTTTATATTAGCTGTTTTAATATTATTATGGGATATTTATCCCCATAACTTTTACCTAAACTTAGAAACAATATATACAGCATTAACATCTGGGTCCACAGCTAATTCTAGTTGAGCTCAGCCAGTCAGAGCCATGCTAATTAATCAATAATATATTTGGAATGAAGACTATTATTAGATCTTTCTAATTTATCTAAATCTATCAGTAGTATCAAACATATGATTCTATCAGGGTTTATGAAAAAAGTGCTGACATGGGCTTATCTAACAACTAAGAAAGTAGGATTATGGGCCAGTTAAGCCATAAAACTAAGATTTACTGACAAGAACTAAAATCATATTAAGTTTATTTGAGTATAAAAGTTTAAGGAATTGCATTTCCCCCCTAAGAAAAGACAAGTGAATTAATTAGAAATATCAGATTAACTGATAAACATAATAGTTATGACAACATGACCCATGTACCAAAACTGCATTTTTAAATGCGGGAAAAATACAACTGTCTTTAGTGTCAATTAGCCAATTCAACAGTTGTTGATATAATCTGCATTCATAATTCAAAATAAAATGCAAAAAGAAGAACAAAAAATGATAAACCTCAGAAAACCCATATTAATTCTATTTTAAAAAATATTACAGCTCCAATTGTCACTAAATTAAATCCAATTAATGAAACTAGTTTGAATTCAATTATCTATGGCTCCAAAAAGCACTACACCATCTATAAAACAACAAGTCAGATAGAAAATAAATTCCAAATGGCTTCTGGAGGAATTAAATGTTCTATCTACATCCAATAAGATTCTGAAAAACTACAAAGCCTTGGAAATACCTTACATCAGAGCCAGATATCCTGACCAGCCAAACCCAGCAATAAACTACCCAGCCTGTTTATTAACCAAGTCTTTGCTTATTTCTGCTTTACAGGCTGCAGCTTTTTGTGTGTCTGTAAATAATTACTTTACCACCACATGAATATGCAGGGCAAATGGGTAAAACTTTCTCTTCTTTCCCAAATCCACCATCAGTATTTAAGCTGATAACCTTATTATGGAGCAATTTCTCTAACAATTTTCTCTTTCCCTTTTTAATTTTACAATAAATTAAATATATTTAAACCCACATATTATTAGCAAGAATTTTGTTTCCCTTATCATAAAAAAGCACTATATCTTGATATGAGACATTTTTTCTGTTTTCTGCTCTGTTAATTCAGCCTAAATTTTGAACCT
This sequence comes from Entomophthora muscae, assembly GCA_014839935.2. NCBI lineage: Eukaryota > Fungi > Entomophthoromycota > Entomophthoromycetes > Entomophthorales > Entomophthoraceae > Entomophthora > Entomophthora muscae. Next base: position 175,118 of record QTSX02005088.1, on the reverse strand, counting down.
CCTGAGCCTACTCCTACTGACACATCAGTAAATTCTATTTTGTGCCAATTCGGCTCCTGCTGCCATGATTCCTATGCTGAAAATTCCCAGTTCTCTCTGATTGTATATCCTTATTCCCCCTGGTATGTGTTAGTATACACCAGCATATATTATCTCCTAAACCACTTCACTCCCTTTTTGGGGAGATTCAGGTTAATAGGACACCTTCTTCATGTGTTGATGATAGAGATACCATTAGTTTCTACTCTTGTAAAGTTCAATTTAGGAGCCCTTCTCCATTCACTTAGGAGAAAGCTCCCAAAAAGTGAATCCCTGACAATAAAATAATATTTCACTGAAAGACTATCATTAAAAGAGATATAGAGACTGCAATTAAGTGAAAGAAAAAGTATGTAGGTGATTGCTAAATGATGAGAGGACAATAAGTTGCTGACTGATGCCAACTTGGGATGAAACATTGGAATTTCTCACATTAGATATGAGCTTGCTGAAACTCAAATCAAAGATTTCTTGCTGCTTGAAAGTTGAGCTGAAAATATAAAGGTAATAATGAGTCCCAAGTCTCTGTAGAACTGAGTATAGTCCTTTTAATCTGTTCTATGACACATAAAATGATTTTTTTGAGTTGTTAACTGGACCTCAACTAGACATCTCCAAAATTTCTCATAATATATACCACAAATTCAAGAATTGATGTCAAAACAGCATACTTGACCTGCCAATAAGGTTCTGATTAAGCAGGTCTACGTCCTGCAACCCAACTTCCCAGTGACTTGGAGCCAAACTAGGAAGTTGACTCAAATTTCCAAATCCGACAACATGAGCAAATGATGATACTTTACAGTGGATACCTCAATTTGGCGCTTGACTTATTATCAGGATCAAGCCACCCCCTTCACCATCCAACTGAGTGATCAACACAATCATGTTCCTGTTATCCTTGATTCACAATAACTATATAATCACTATCTCTCAATAAAGATTATTATCTAGTTTCTAAATATTTTCCCCCTTGTAACTCTGCTGAAACAGCACAGTTACAATAGTGATAAAGGGATAGAAAGCTCACAAGGCTAAAATTGTTAAGAAAATACCACACCCTTCACTGAATACCCCAGTATTAGAGATAAAGTACACACATTAAAAATCTTAACAAAAGTAAGTTGCAGCCTGAAAAAAGTAGAGCTCACAATAAAACTAAAAGTGATTGACAAAACACATATCTAGTAGGAGTACTGGGTGAGAGATAAAAAGACAAGGTCATCTATCATGACTTTCTCTAACTATGACAATCCAAATAAAACTAGTGAATCATCATCCTATCAGCCTTGTAATACAGTGGTTTTCAAATGTAAGTGTACTGTTTCAGAAGAGTTACAAGGGGGAAAATATTTAGAAACTAGATAATAATCTTTATTGAGAGATAGTGATTACATAGTTATTGTGAATCAAGGATAACAAGAACATGATTGTGTTGATCACTCAGTTAGATGATGAAGGGGGTGGCTTGATCCTGATGTTGTGTATATACTTCTGGGAAGTATAATAAATGAGATAAGGGCAAGATTTAAGAAGATAATGATACTTTATTGTATATGAAATATAAGATAATATATAGTATCATGGCAAGCCACATACTGTTCATGTGCGCCATAGGGGTCATGGGGCTTATCTGAATAATGTTCCTCTTGAGTCACAAGGCTTATTCAAGTTGTGTTCTATTTAGGATCTGGATTGGGTAATCCCTGACATAGATAGTTGACTGATAATAGTGCCACCAGTTTACTGGCTGGTTGGTGAACCATTTGTTGTGCCATTTGATGATCTGCTTGGGGCGTTAATTCCCTGAGAGAGAGTAATCAAAGATATTGCAACATTTCCCCCTGGGGTGCTGAAAGGCAGAGCCTTGGGAATTTTCTTAAGAGTGTTGGGGATGTGCTCTTAGTATTAATCCAGTTTAGCGTTGGGAACAGGGAGTCAGGAATTTTTTGGGTTGTGCTTGCTTTGCACAGACTGAGTTGGTTGTGGTGCATACATTTCAGTTTGGTCCAAGATCCAATTCCTTTGATGAGGTAGGTGTTATTGGGCTTGACTTCCATGACAATGCCCAGTCCACACAACCCTGAGTCTAATTTATGTTGGTTGTGGTTGACAACCCAGATTTTGTCCCTAATTTTGAATCTTTCTTGTTGTAATGGGATTGCTTCCCTTTTGACCCTTTGGTGTTCCATTTTCTCTTGATCTTTTCTGGCTTGAAGTACATTGAGGTCACTGTTATCTGGCACCTTTTTGGGCAGAGGTAGATGTAGTCCTGCGGATGTACTTTCAAGAGCAGGCTTTTGTCCATAGACAAGCTCATAAAGGCTTTTGCCCGTATTGCGGTTAACTCTTGTTCTATAGACCATGAGCACTGTTGGGAGCATTTCAACTCAATCCTTTTGATTGTTAGCAGATAAATTACTGAGGGCTTCTACAAGCGCGCTGTTTAGTTGTTCTACTCATTCATTTTCTTGGGGGTGATATGGTCTGGCTGTGATGTGTTTTATTCCATTTTTGGCACGGTAATTATTGGTGTCAATGGCTTTAAGTTTGGTGCCTCCATCTGTGATGAGGAGGTCAGGTTTCCCAAATTTGGCTATGATCTCTTTTCCAATGAATTGCCTCACATTGTTGCCTTTATGTTCTTTGATGGCTTGTGCCACAGGCCATCTGGTTGCATAGTTAATAGCTGTGATGATATACTTCTTGCCCTTTTTTCACCAGGAATTGGTCCAACAATATCCAGCAACCATACCTTGAAGGGCTGTGTGATGAATACAGGTACTACTTACTTGGGTGGTGCTTTGGTTTGGGTGTACTTCTCACAGACTTTGCATTGCTCCAGTACTTCTCTGATATCATCTAGCATGTTGGGCCACCAGTAGCATGTCTTGATATATTCATGCAAATTCCTGTTGTGGGTGTGTCCCAGGTCTCTGTGATATGAGAGGATTGTGTCAATCTTTTGTGTTGACGGAACTTAAGGTATAGTGTCACCATTTGGAAGTATTTGGTGTAGTGTACCATATACATTTTTAACAGATGTTTGTTCTTAAGGACCTTCTCTTGGATGTCCATGGGGTTGCCAGGTGGGAACTCTTCCTGGAGATTCTCCATGATTAGCATGGGCCAGTCAGGGTTACCATCAGCTCAGAGGACATTTTTGCTGTATAGCCTTGACAGGACATCTGCAGTCAGAATTTCCTTGCCTGGTTTATATTCAATTTGCATGGGGTATCTCTGTATGAGATTCATTCACTCTGCTTGTTTTCTTGACAAGTGTTGTTGTTTTTTGAAGAATATCAGCAATTTATGGTTGGTGAGTACCTTAAAAGTTTGGGCTCCTTCTAGATAGCATTGCCATTTCATGAGACAGTGCACAATAGCTACCAACTCCTTGTCATGTATGGGGTATCTTTGTTTGCTGTCCAATAACTTCCTTGATTCATATGCCACGGGGAGGAAGTCTTTTTTTGCTGTTTGGATACAAAGTACTCCTCCTATGGCATAATCAGAAGCATTGGTTTCTAGCTTGTAGATCCCCTCACAATTTGGGTATTAGAGGATAGGGACAGTGACCATGTGTTCCTTCAGTTGGCAGAAGTGTTGGTCTTTTAGTAGTGTCCAGACAAACTTGGTTGTCTTGCCCGTAATGGCAGACAGGGGGGTTGTTGGGGAACCCAGTCAGGGATAAACCTTTTTACATAAGCTACTATCCCAAGAAAGGTACAGAGGTTGCTCTTATTTCTTGGAGCTGACATTTCAGTCATGGCACATATTTTGTCTGGGTCTGGTTTGATTCTGTCCTTGCTGATGATGTGACCAAGAAATGGAAGTTCTGCCAAGAAGAATTCACACTTTGACAGTTTTGCAACCAATTGGTTCTTTTCAAGGGTGCAGAGGACCAGGAGGATGTCTTCCCAGTGTTGTTCCAGGTTTGGACTGTAAATGATGATGTTGTCCAGGTAGATGATTGCTCATTTTTCAATGTGTTCCTTGAAAACCTCATTCATGAAGGTTGCAAAAGTACTGGGAGCGTTTTTCATGCCAAAGTTGAGAACAACACATTCAAAGGACCTGTACTTAGTTCTAAATGCAGTCTTTGGAATGTCTTCAGGTTTCACACAAATTTGGTGGTAACCTGCTGTCAAATCAATTTTGTGAAGATTTGGGACCCCCCAGGGTGGCAAAAAGGTTGTCAATTAGGGGCAGGAAATACCTGCTCTTAATTGTGACCTTGTTGAGCACTCTGTAGTTGCTGACCAGGAAGAGTCCTCCATTGTTCTTTGCCACAAAGAAGACAGCAGCACAAAAAGGTGACTTTGATGGTTGTATGAGTCCTTCCTTGAGCGCTTTGTCAATATAAGCTTTTAGGATGTTATCTTCCTGTGGTGTGAGGCAGTAGATAGGTTGTGCTTTAGATACACTCCCTTTGAGGTCAATTTTGTGTTGTATGATGCAGTAAGGAGGTGATCCTGGTAGCGTTTTTTGGAAGACAGCAGGGAACTTGTTAACTAGCTGGTTTTGGATGGGGTCCTTTTCATGTCAAGTCTCCGTATTTTTAAAGTGGATGACTTCATATGTGCAGGTACTCCAATTGATTTTGCTAGGGTCAGTTTCCTCTTCTGTTCCCATGATTTTCACAAATACATGGTCCCTCATAAGCGTATCAAGGTGAGTTGGGTAAACATGCTGATGCACTTCTCCTTGTTGTATGGTGAGGGTAGCACTATCTCAGTCAATATGAGGTTTGGTCTTTTTCATTCAGTCCAGGCCAAGTATAACATCATAATTGGGGATTGGTATGATTGGGCCACTGAGCGTAGTTTGCATGTCTCCAATTTGGGCACAGAAAGGTTTTGCCTCTTTAGTGACTGGTGTGCTTCTGTTATCCGCCATGATAACTCTCCTGATACTGCTTTGGGTGGTAGGTAGTTTCATGAGGTCAGCAATTTTCTTGTCAACAAGGGATTGGTCTGCTCCAGTATCAAATAGTGCAGTGCCCTGGTATCTTCAAAAACAGAAAGAATAAGTGAGGAGTTTATTTCCTGTTTGGGCGGCAAACAGTAGAGGGTTTGCTGGAGGGTACTTGGATCATGGTAATCAAGTCCACGTCTTGGTCCCTGTGTAAGTCTTATAGGTTGGGGGAGGGCAGCTTGCCTAAGCACTCCCCTGAGCTTTTCACTCCTCATTAGTATCTTCAGTACTTGCTTGGTTAGCTTGCGCTGTATAATTCCCAGTTCAAGGATGGAAGTTGTTGGCTTGGTTGTTCCGCTTATTAGGTCAAGGATCCTTCTTGGCTGTAGGGCTCTCCTTGCACTTGTTGGTTGCATGTAGGTTGTCAGATTTTTGAGCTGTGTGTTTTCCTTCCAAGAACACATCTTCAAGGTTCTTGCAGCAGACCATGTCAAACTGATGTCTAATGTGCATGGAAAGGCCATTGTAGAAGTCCAAACATGGCCCAAGTTCATCAAAGTTGATAGTGTTGGGTGCACAGTCAGATAAGTCTTCATATGCAGCAGTGTACTCCTCAATTGTTCCTGTCATCTTGAAGGTTTGAAGCTCTTTCATAATCACTACAGTAGTTTTTAAAGCTATGGCAACAAGCAAAAATACTTCAGATTTAAACAAAATCCAAGTTGCACAAGATTCAGGATTCAATTAATTTAAATATTTTTGGTTGATAAATGAACTGTCAAACCAAAAACAAAATTCCATTAACCCATTATACAAAATTAAAGCAAACATCAAGCGGTGTAGTTCAAATCACAAAAAAATGAACTGACACAACAAGTGAAATGGATGGATGCTATTCCGGAGTATATTATAATCCAAGCAGGATTCATATGAGGCACCAACAGAGGACCAAAATGAAACAAAATTTGAGCAATCTAGAAGCAAGATTCCACAAGCACAAAACAAAATGAACTCACACAAAATGTGTATTATGAGCAGCCTAAAATAGAAAACTATCAATTTAACAGCCAATCAACAGCTATTCAATTTAGGAACAGAGGCATTTTATCCATTTTCATGGCACCAGATTTGTATGAAATTTTTTTGAGAACCTTCCAAATATGGACTCAAGATTACAATAAAAATAAATCATTGATTTTTAAAATTTCTACTTTTAGTGATTTTATCCTAGGTTTTTTACAATGGTTTTTACTAGCAACATCTTCAACAGCACAAGCAGCCAAGCCAGCAGCAGCCAAGCCAGCTTCAATGGAGGCAAGGCTCAGAACGTGGAGGCACCTGTTTACACCCAAGCCTTTGAGGCGGGTAACAAGGAAAATGACCTGTTACTGTTGCCTGACCCATATGGCTTTGACTTGTTTGAGAGTCACTTAGAGTCTAGCTCTGCCCTTGCTCCCACTCCCACCCCTGCAAAAACTGCCTGTCAACTAACCAATCAGGATGTCAACCTTGATTTGGAACAACTTCCTTCCACCGCCCAACCTGCCTCCCCCTCAGCCAATCAGGCTTCAGCTCCTGCTGCCCAGCGCCCCAAACACAGAATAATCACTGCCCAAATTCTTCAGGAAATTGTGGCACTCAACCTGCAGGGTCTGTCCTGGGATCAGATAGCCAGCCAATTATAATTCACCTGGGCTACTGTCATGCAGGATATAACAACCTGATGAATAAGGGAAATCTGATTGGGACGGCCAAGAAGCCAAAGAGGCCACAGAGTCCCAGATCAATGAGGCATACCCAATAATGCTTGACCTCCTCCAGCAGGACCCCAAGCTTCCCTTGACCCAGGTCCAGAAGCAACTTGCGCACCATAACATATGGGTGTCTGAGCGCATGGTGCAGCACTGGATGTATGGCAAAGTGGCTTCTATACGGGATCTTACCAATTTTGCCAGGGACCAATGTGATGGTGCTAAGAATTCCCTGTATGACACCGCAATTGAATCAACCCTGGTCAGATGCTTGAAAAGTCTAACAGATGACATCATGGTTGTCTTGTACTACAAGTTATCAATTGCATTTGACAATTTCAGTGAGCAAGGAAAAGCCGCCACCAAGAATAGAAGGAAGAAGGTCAAGAAGGGGACATTCATTGGTGCATTTCTGGCTGTTTCAGCCAAGGGTTTTATCTACTATTGGACAAACCCTGATTTCATCAATGGGTACTCATACAGCCATATCCTTGGTGGATTGCTCAACTCCTGGGATGGCTCAAATTCCAAATACCAGGTTTTCTTGAGCCACCAGATGACGGGAAGCTCCACCGCCCTCAAGGCCTTCCAGGAACGCGGGAACCAGGCCTTGTGTACCCAGCTGGTCACGCCAACGTCCATCTGGCAGATGTTGTGTTCTTTAATATTGGAGATACACTCTAGGAGCGCCGCCCTCAGGCTTTCAACAACCTCTATCTTGGGGTCCTTGATCACAATTTTCTCTTTGGTCACCAAATGGTGGCTGACTTGTTTGCACAAATGGTTTTCCATGTGAACATGGGCAACCAATCACACAAATGTAAGCACCTCCCACCCCATGCCATAGCCACCTACCAGCCCATCCATCCAATGACTGATGAAGAGTACAATGAGCGGTATATGGCGGCTATCACACGCAATCCTTCTGCCTTCACCCCCGCCACCAACACCCCCCACCCGCAAACCCAACCCATCCAATCCCAGACCCCCCAGGCCAGCACCGCCTCTACGTCTTCCTTCCCATGCCATTGTGCCTACTAGGCATCATTCTTCCCTGCCTCAATAAACCCCCTGGTCCCAAAAAATTTCTATTTATATTATCTTTATTTTGAATTTCAATTGTTTGTGTTCTCTTTGTTTATAGTTGACTTTATTCTTTATGTTCAGCTTATTTCTATAAAACCATATATTTACTATGTTGTGTATCTAGATCCTGAACATAGTTATTTTTAGCACCCAAACACTGCCCTTGTAAAAATATTAACAATGATTTGGTGATCAACTGAATTGAAATTAAAAAATTATAGTGTTAACTGTTTTTATATAAAGTTGTTACTGATCCAAATTCAAAACCTTAATGATAAACTTTAAGCCAATCAGGAGCCAAGTGATAAAGTGATTGTTGTGACATAAAGTGTCATTCAATAATCACTTTATCACTTGGCTCCTGATTGGCTTAAAGTTTATCATTAAGGTTTTGAATTTAGATCAGTAACAACTTTATCTAAAAACAGTTAACACTATAATTTTCTAATTTAAATTTAGCTGATCACCAAATTGTTGTTACTATTTTCACAAGGGGCTATGTCAAGCGCCAAAAATAATATGGTAATCAAGGAAACAATGCCAACACAAAGCAAACAACCCATATTGAGATGAGCGTAAAACATATACACAATGGGTAAAAAGATGGGATAATGTAGTAAATGGGAAAATAAAAAGGAATAAACAAAGAGGCAACAGTATCAAAATAATACAGAATTTATTGAGGCAAAAGCTATAAAAACATATGGAAAGGTTAGTAAAAAATCAATGAGAGAATTGGAAAAGCTTCTGAAGGACCTCAACTTGGCAATTGCCAAAATAAAGGACATTGACCGCAAGGTCAAAGCCAAAGTGAAGTCTGCCATTCTCACTGGGGACAAAATTGACAAGGTGTCTGCAAAGCCACTAATGTCAAAAATGCCTGACACCCCAGAAAAGACAATCAAGCGCTTACTAAATATTCAAAAACTGTGGTCAAGGACCTCCAGTTCAAGGCATACAATCTTTTAATGCTGTCTGTCTGGGTCAATGACCCGGAAATGTATGCCCACCTCAAACCCGCCAAGCGTGCCAGGGCAGAGGATACCAAATTGCCCGCGCAATTGCTTGCGCCAAGAATGATAAAGCTGGCTGAAGCCACTGGCAAAGAAGAAACCCAAGAAGGTAACCTAAAAAATTATAATTAATAGCAATTCTTAAATACTTACCTTTTTTTTAGAAGATGTTGATGGTGAACTCTTCCAGGTCCTGGTCCCTTTTGCTCCCCCCACCTTCTATGCCAACTATACTAATCATGTGGCAAGGCAGTTTTTACTGTCCCCCCCTGTCTTGCAGAAGCTTGAAGACAGGATCTATGGTACATTCCCAATGTCCAGGGAGGCATTGGCTGGGCTTTTGCATGGTGAGGGGGCATCTGAGTGGGCAGTTACTGCCTACAAGGATGCCCAACTAGTCTGCCTGAACCCGGTTAACCTCGGTGGAGTTTATTGTGTAAACTCCATCAAGCTTATTTGGGACGTCCTGGCAACGCTACCATTCAAGAATATACCAGAGATGGGCTGGGCTCATGCGGCTGCTTGCTTCTGCTTCCCGGTGGAGCATACCATCTCTTACCTGTTGGAGAACTTTGGGTGTGTGGTGTCAAAAATGGCTGTTGCAGATGCAACAGCCGTAAAAAAGACAAAAATCCTCCAGGCAGACTTCAGGCTAGCCTGGAGTGCCAACGAGACGGGGGTCCCTGCAGCTATGGAGCTGATCTTTGCCAAAACCAAGCACAAGAAGAAGATTAGCGCTGTATACAAAAAATTGTGCAAGTTTACAGAAGCCTTTACTGAACAAAGGCTTCACCTTGTTGTTTACCTTGGGTATCTTTTCTTCTTTGGGATGAGCGCCAGTGTAGAGGATCTAGATGGGGTCCTTCTTGGGGTTGACAAGGCCAGGCTCTCACTGGACGGGAAGAAGGTCCCCCCTGGGTACGACTTGGTGGATCATGTCATCCAGGATGCCCTGGTCCTGGCTGGCATCTTTGGGTTTGCAGCCCCACCAGAAAAGCTGCTCCTCCATTCCCACCTCACCATCCTTCCTTTTACCAGAAGGTGCAAATACTTTAATATGGGTGTATCCACCATCCACAGTGTGATGGTGGAGGTTGTGCGCCACCTCCATTGTGGGGTGGGTACATACCGCCAAACCCATTACAAGCGCACTTAATTTTATCTCTATATCAATAAATATATTTATACTCTACTATATTTTTATATTATAAATAATTTTTCAAATAATAATTTTAGCAAACAAGATTTGCAAAATATATTGCGGAAATGGGTTTCATAAAAGTATAAAATAATACGGTAATAAAATAAATTTCAACTTTACAATTTACGTTTAATTTTTATAAATCTATTTTATATTTATTTGACAAAAGTGATATAAATATATTTGCGTAATCCAGTATCAAGCGTTTGGAATAACCTCAGATGACATATTAAATAATATATAATAAAATAAATAAATTACATCTATTGATGGTCCTTCTGAATGTGATTTCAGGTGTGGAACTATCTAAATATAAAATAATAATCAATAAATCTTAAATAGTAAATTAGAGAATATAAAAAAGTTGGACACACTAAGCCTTTAATTGATTGGCTGTTTGGCTAGGCATGTGGGGATGAAAAAATCAACATGGTCATAGAATTTGGCCACGGTCTCAGCTGGGAGGGTATGGATCCCGGCCTGCAGCAAATCAAACAGGTCCTCGGTCCCTGTTGGGGTTCCTCACTTGACGACTTGCTTGAGCCACCCAAAGACTTCTTCAATGGGATTTAGGAAGGGCAAATAGGTGGGGAGGAAGAGAAGGCACAAATTTGCTATGGCAAACTGCTGGGGGCCTACTGCAATGCTGGTGTCAATTGATGGAAATTCTTCAAGAATATCTGCCACCTTGTGGAGACCAACATTATCCAATACAATTACGTTGATGAAGCCCAGGCTTGTGCGCCTCAGGTGCTCCTGGACCAATTGGAGAAATGATAGGAAGGTCCAACTATTGTGGGAGCCTAGTATCATTTGGTATAGCTCAACCCCCCTTTGGACCAAGGAGAGTCACCATTGAGTATGCTGTGGCACGGACTGCAGCACGCCAAGCCATCCCGTCATTGGAGCCTTTGGGGACATACCCATACTAATTGTGCATTGACGAGGCAAATGCTGATTTGTCAATATAATAGAATTTCACAGTCCCCTCGGCTTTGAGGGCAGTGTACACCTCAGCATAATTTTTCCGGGTCTCAATATTGGCTGGGCTGTTCCAATTGTAGGGGATACCCCGAGCTTTTTCCAGGAAAAGCTCATTCCCTTGACCAAATGATAATAGAAGGAAATTGAGGCCTTGATCCCAAAAGCAGACTTGATTATGGCCTGTATATTTGCCAGTTCAAGATGGCAATCTTGGGTTATCCATTGGCGGATTGCCCATTTGTGCTCCTTGGTGAGCATGGTTGAAACACGCAAGGATTTCTCCGCGGCAAGGACTTGGCCAGTATCAATGAACTTGTTGAAGGTCTTTGAGGCGTACTTGGGATCCACCCCAACAAGAGCCACAGCCGCCTTGTAATCACCAGATTCCTGCATGAGCCAGAGAAGGATGATGTGCTTAATGTCAAGAATGCGCTTGTGAGTGGGCTTTTTAGCGGTGGGGATTGGCTTGTTGGCGTTAGGCACAACACAGGGCATGGGCACCTTGGTGTAAAACACAGCATCTTTCTTTAACACCAGCTGTCCCTCATTGGTTTGGTAGAACTGGGGCTTCTTGTCATCCTCCTGATTGCCATCACTGACGTAGGGCTTGTAGCTAGTATCAAGTACAGGCTTCACCTTCTCCAACATGGCTGACGGGACCGACTCTTGCCGGTACACAACGCCAAACACATATGAAGTAAGTTCTACCTCCTTGTTTCTAACTGTTTTGGTAGTGGTAACCTTGGTGGGCTTCTGTGTCAGCTTTGGGACCTGAGGGTTTATGCTCTGCATTCTAGCAGCTTGTGCTCCTTGAACCGGCTGTGTCAGTGCAGCGTCACTATGGAACTCTCCTCTCCTGCCTCCCTCCTGAGTAGGCACTTGTGTTGTACTAAGTCTATTCTTTGACCCACAGGAGCAACCGCAACTGCAGCGCACAACAGGTGCAATGGTAGTCTGTTGCTGTGTTCCTTCCATTTTGAGAATTTAATAAAATTTTAAATAAAACTTAATTAAGTTACTCCCTATTTTTAATTTTTGCTTTTATCTGTTTATGGATATTCAATTAATATTTTTTCCACCCAATATCCTAATTATAGATTTTTTATTTCTTAGCTAGTTGTTTTTGGTTTTACCACACCCATTTTAGAATACCCATAATAATCTCCACCCATTTTCCCATATTTTACGCCAAATTAAGCACCCAACACAATATTTTTAAAATTTATGTTTCAGATCTTGTGTCTTATTTTAGATACCTTGGTATCATTATTGATTACAACCCATTGCACAAACTGATTGAGTGATTTTGTTTACATAGTGAGTTGCTATTGTGTTTTGTTTTTGGATTGAGTTTTGACACACTGCGCTTGGGTGTATTTTGTCACCAATTCACATAGTAAACATATGTAAACCAAAAGTCAACTCACATCATTTTGTTTGTGAATCCATGTATTTTGGATTATATTTTGAATGTTTTTGCTTTGCGTGTGAGTACTTTGTTGCTGTGTTGACCCATTTTGCCCATTAACGCCAATAAACCCTGTTAACAGAGTGTATATTTTAACCTGAGAGTTGTATTTTGCTTAAATCTGAAATCATTTTGTTTAAATCTGAAGTATTTTTGCTTGTCACTATAGCTTTTAAAACTACTGTATGTCGGAATCCTTCATGGAGAACTTCTCAAGGAATGCAGTTTTGAATAGTTCCCAGTTTTCCTTCTGATTGGGATGTTGGGCTAGCCATCTGCTTACAAAAAAGAATGTGGTTATTGTAACACAAAGGACAATTTCACTGACCCAGAGTCTTTGGGGGTAGTCCACTTGCTCAAATTTGCTTTGTGTACTATTGATCCAAAGAGAGGCGTTTTCCCAATGTAGTCCCGCAAAAGTGCCAATTTTGGCTGTACACAGGCGTTGGAATACAATATTGGGTATCTCAGGCTGTTGAGATCCTGTTGTGGTTGGAACTGTGGGTAACAATCTGCAGGCTTTGAGATAGTTATATTTTTTGATGGGTACAAGAATGTTGTTGTAGATAACAAGGCTTGCAGGAACGTCTTGTCCTACTTCAAAAATCTCTCCAGCTGTTAGAGAGTACCATTGCTTGGGTCTTTTTCTTAAGAGGAATTTTTTTGGGTTGGGTAGGTATGGATAACCTACCTGTGCTACCACTGTTGTTTATATACTTCTGGGAAGTATAATAAATGAGATAAGGGGAAGATTTACAGAGAGAATGATACTTTATTGGATATGAAATATAAGATAATATATAGTATCATGGCAAGCCACATACTGTCCATGTGCGTCATGGGGGTCATGGGGCTTATCTGAGTAATGTTTCTCTTGAGCCACAAGGCTTATTTAAGTTGTCTCCCATTTAGGATCTGGATTGGGTGATCCCTGTCATAGATGGTTGACTAATAATAGTGCCACCAGTTTACTGGCTGGTTGGTGAACCATTTGTTGCACCATTTGGTGACCTGCTTGGGGTGTTGATTCCCCAAGAGGGAGTAGTCAAAGATGTTGCAACACTGATAATGAATCAAGCGCCAAATTGAGGCATCCACCATAAAGGATCATCCTTTGTTCATGTTGTTGGATTTGGAATTTTGAGTTGACCTCCTGGTTTGGCTCTGAGTCACTGGGAAGTTGGGTTGTGGGTCACAAACCAAACCTGCTTAGTTGGAACTTTATTGGTGTGTCAAGCCTGCTGTTTTGACACAAAGTTGTGGCAAAAAGCAAAATTGAGTCATCTGTAAATAAAATGAACTCAGCTGAAAATAAATTAACTCAATTTTGCTTATTGCCATAACTTTGAAAAGTTCTGTAATAACTAGTCAAACATGGCACATAAATTCCCTGATAACCTCCCAGAAGACATCCCACTTGAAGATAAGGCTGTCTATTGGGCAGGGGAGTATCATAACAGAAAAATCAAGCCACTGGGAAAGTTTCAAGTCAAACAAGAATATCTGTGGCTTGACTCAATATGTCTAAGATTCAAAGCCGGGATAGACATCCTCTTCAATTGACATCATTTTTCTGAGGAACCAAAATCTGATAAATGATATCATTTTCATTAGCTTTAAAATGCAAGTTATTTTTTAAAATTATGACAATGATGTCATATTGTCATATTTTGGTTCTAAAAACAGTGTTGGAATTGAGGTAGGTACCTCAGGATATATTAAGTCAAGTCTGCTAACTGAGTAATCACAGCTTTTAATATCCAAATAAGGAATGCAACACATTCACTTCAGTAATAGTGCCACCCATAGTAGGATGTTTATCCCCCTGGAAGCCACAAATAAACTATATCATTATTTATTATAAAATAACACCATTATCTAGTATAAAATTTTTCTAACTCTGCTAAAACAGCACAGTTACAGCATATTTTGTTCAACAAGGTAGCTGCAGAAACTGTTGAAACAGCAGGCTTGACCTGCCAACAAGATTCTGAGTAAGCAGTTTGTGACCTGCAATCTGATTATCCAGTCACTTGAAGCCAGACTAGGAAGTCAACTCAAATTACCAAATCCAACAACATGAGCAGATGATGATCCCTTACAGTGGGTACCTTGTTTTGGTGCTTGAATCATTACCAGGATCAGGCCACCCCCTTCACCATCCCACTATGTGATCAACACTATCATGTTCCTGTTATCCACACTTCACAATGACTATATAATACCTATCTCCCAATAAATATTATGATCTAGTTTCTAAATATTTTCCCCTTATAACTCCTCTAAAACAGCACAGTTACAAAATTGGTCTCAGAAGTAGGTTTTACATCCTACTTTATTCCCCAAAATTCTGCTTGTTGCCTGTACTTGCTGCGGCCAACAAATCCTCAATAGAATCATGTCTGGCCTCCCAGTGGACTGGACACCCTACGCACCCAGCACTGAGATACCTGATGGGTTTGTACTCTACCAGAACATGGTGATATTACTTCCCACATTCAATGCCCTGCCCTCCCAAGGGTTCTTCCAGGCACCCTCTGCCATGCCCCGTGCAATTGATGAAAATACCATGCCAGCCTAAGTAGCCCAAAGACTTTGAAGCGCTGCCCTAGAATCCTTTGCCGGGGCCAACAACAACCATGCTGCCACATAGATCCAGTTGACCCAAAGCAAACTGGCCCAGATGGAATGTCCACAACGGTTCTGGATTGCAGTAATCTCCATCCAACTGACTCATGACACTGGCACTTGGTGCAACAAGTGGAATGAGGAACACACCAAGAAGGACTGGGATACATTCAAACAGGACTTCTTGACAAGGTTTGTGCTTAAGGACATCACACTCATGAGCATATGCCAAGTAAAAAAATTTAACCCAGACAGGCACCATGAAAGAGCTTACCTGTGCCTACAAAGAGCTTGGCCTACGCACACCCTCCAATATGGCTTTTGACACCCCAGCCACACATCTAATGTACTATGGCGCCCTCAAGTTGCATGTAATGAGACACGTCAACCTGGACCAAGTGACTAATTTACAGAGCCTATATTACAAAGCAAAGAAGGCAAAACAAACGTCTAATGCTCTCCACAAAGCATAAACTGGAAAACAAGAAATACCTAAATACTCTCACTCAGCTGGTTGTTCCAGTCAACCATCTCCTGGAAACAACAGCAATAGTGCAAACCACAAACCCACAGGTTCAAATGGACATGGAAACAGGAACAATGGTCAGTCAAACTATATCCATTTCCGCATCACTGTAACACAGGGCAACCAGGACAAGGGAAAAGCCCAGGGAGAGCATTAAGTGAGCCAAGCTCTTCCTGTGCAACTCCTGACTTGCCCAACAATGAGTACCGCCCCAAGGACGTGGACCAGTGTCCAATGATCCAAGTGCCCTCAGAGGACCTGGTTCTCTACACCATTGCCAGACACCCCAATAAACTGATGTCCTATCCTTTTTGCTTTTGCAGTTACACAGGCTCAGCACTCCTTGACTCAGGCGTGGATCAAACCTTAGTCAACAGCAGCTTTGTGGACAAGTTCAAGTTAACCACTAATCCTTTGCAGATTAAAAACGTGGTTTTAGCTGATGAACACCACATCACTGTGACAAGAGAGACTGCCCCCTTCTCTGTCATGCTTGAGAACCTGCACTCCACCATCCAAGGCCCCGTCATTGATTTTCCCAAGTTTGACATCTTATTGGGTTTGGATTGGCTGAGAAAGAACAACCCTCACGTGGACTGGGTAAACTTGTTATTGACCATCAAACGTGAATGCGTCAACAACCAGATATACCCTGACTCAGTGGACCAACTCCTATGCAACCACGTCTTTGTGTGCATCACAGAGACCCTGGACAAAAAGAAAAACCTGAAGGCAATTGACTGGGACTCCTTCCAGTACAAGATCATACACTTCAAGGGCCACCATGATACCTCCACACCTCAGGATTGCAAAATTGTAGCTTGCCACCCAGAAATCTTCAAGGAAGCGTTACCTGGGCTACCCCCAGAAAAACACATCCAACACTCCATCCAACTCTAGGGAGCTGTACCCAAGGCACAATTAATCTATTGCCTGACCCCAAATGAAGACAACACCTTATGTGCCTACCTTAAGGAGGCCTTGGAGAAAGGACTTATCTGTCCCTCACAATCCCCCTTTGGAGCCACTGTCTTCTTTGTGGCTAAGAAGGATGGCACCTTGCGCCTGGTCACAGATTACCAAGCCCTAAATGAAGTTATCATCAAGAATTGTTACCCACTACCACTCATTAACAATTTCTTTGATGCCCTGTGTGACGCCACAGTCTTCTCCAAGGTTGACCTAACTGCTGACTATAACCAGATCTGCATCAAGGAGGAAGATATTCCTAAAAAAGCCTTTTGTACTAAATATTTATCATACTAGTGTGTGATACTCAATTTTGGCATGACCAACACCCTCTCAACCTTTGTGACCTTCATGAAAGAGGTGTTTGCCCCTCATATAGGCAAGCACGCCTTAGTCTACCTAGACAAAATCATTGTCTACAGCCCTTTGGTGGAACAACACCACAAAGACCTAGAGGCAGTCTTTGCTACCCTGGCACAACACAAGCTGCTAGCCAAACCCTCCAAATTCCAGTTCTTCTGCAAACAACTGCCCTTCCTTGGACACATTGTCTCAAAAGACGGCATCAAACCTGAGATTCAGAAGATACAGGCTATCTGCAAAATGCCACTACCCAAGGACAAGTTGGAACTCTGCACGTTCCTAGGAATGGTGGCCTACATACGCCGCTTCATACCTGACTGCAGCGTCTTGACTGCCCCTCTATCTGCCATAACTGGCGCCAAATCCAAGTTTGTATGGATCCCCCAACGCGACCTCTGTTTCAGATGTCTCAAGGAGAAACTCACAACAGTGCCTATTCTACAGTACCCCAAACAAGATGAGGAATACCAAATGGAAACAGACGCTTTGGATGCATCTATTGGGGGGTGCTATGAATCAAAAACAATAATGGTGACTTCCTATCTGTAGCCTACAAATTGCAAAAATTGACAGACAGCAAGTGCTGATACCCTATCTGCAACAAGGAGTTGTTGGCCATTGTACACTGTCTAGTCAAATGATGTTGTTATCTAGAGCAACAGGAGGAATTCACAGCAGTGATCAACCACATGTTGCTCATATATTTCAAAACCCAAGAAAATATGTCTCGTCGCCAAGCTTGCTGGATGAAACTCTTGGAGAGATTCAATATGCTCATACAGTACAAACCTGGTCCAGAACTTGCCATGGCAGACACACTCTCGCGCCTGTACGTCCAGGCTATGAGAGAGGAAAATGGGCTTGAGCCGGACTAGCCTCTCCTGATACTTTGAAAAAAAGATGAAGGTTTTTACTATGGCACCACAGACGTAACAAAGGAAACAGTTATTAAGATTAAACACCTATTCACAGACATGTACAGGATCTTACATCAAAAAATGTCTGACGGGACCACATCACATATGTTCTCACCCACCAGCAAGTGGACACCATCTTACGTTATCATAGGAACCTAGGACACAAAGAGTCACAATCTCTACAAATTCCTCAAACATAAGGCATGGTGGCCAACCCTGTATCTGGATGTCCAAAAAGTTTTAGAACAATGTGAAGTATGCAAAAAGTTTGCAAGAAGTGAGACACTACCTAAGTCAGTACTGCCTATCCGCATGCAACTACCCTTCAAGGTGTGGGCCCTAGACACTATCAGCCCCATGCCAGGGAAACACAAAGAAAATAAATATATCATTACAACAATAAACTTTGCCACCCGCTGGCCAGTGGCTCAAGCAGTAAAAACACACCGGTAATGATATACATCAATTCATTAGAAAGAAAATCATCAGCAAGTTTGGAAAACCAGAACTCCTGATAACTGATGGAGACAAGGAATTGACCTCTGAAGATACCAATGTATACCTCACAAAGAAGAGGGTCAAGCACATGGCAACAACACTCTATCACTCTCAGGCCAATGGACGCGTGGAACAACTAAATGTCAGCCTTGTGCAAGCCTTAGCCAAACTCACTGCCGGGAGACCTGAGGACTGGTATAACAATTATCAACTGTGCTACTTGTATGCAGAACTCGTGTGAACAGATCTACCGGGAAAAGCCCTTTTGAGTTGGTATATGGCATACAGCCCAATATCATTCAGGCATTATCAGGACCCAGGCTGGAAATTCCAAGCCAGGTCCCCCCTTGTTCAGATCCCAAGGTCTTAGTGGCCAACAGTGATCAAACAGAGAAAGAAAAAAAGCGTCTAGAAAAGATATTTGTCCCCATTCAGAATAGACATGAGGTTGGTAAAAAAGTTTGGGTCATGAACGCTGACAAAAGTAAACTTCAACCCAAGAAAATAGGCCCAGCAATCATCCTAAAGGTAAAAAAACAACACTTACCTTGTGCAAGGACTTGGAAAACATAAACAGGACAAGGTTCTGCACCATGATTGCCTGAGACTCTGTAAGGCATGACAAAAACAACGCAAGACTTCCCTATCCAACACAGAACAACAGCAAGTACAGTATGGCACCCAGACTCCTGACAATCTTTCTGACAACCTACTCCCAGAGGAGGCCGACTTTCAGTTAGAGGTGTCAAAACAGCAGGCTTGACTCACCAACAAGGTTTTGATTAAGCGGGTTTGTGGCCTGAAATCCGATTATCCAGTCACTCAAAGCCAGACTAGGAAGTTAACTCAAATTAAAAAATCCAACAACATGAACAGATGATGATCTCTTATGGTGGATATCTTGTTTTGACGCTTGACTCATTGCCAGGATCAGGCCACCCCCTTTATCATCCCACCGTGTGATTAACACTATCATGTTTCTGCTATCTACAATTCACAATGACTATATAATACCTATCTCCCAATGTGAGATTAGGCTGATTGACCACAAATGATCAGGCTAATCATTGCACACAGATCATTATTAGTTACACACCGTATTATCACTAGGCTAATATTTTATTAAGTGTAGCTATTATACGCCGTATAATCACCAATATATTATAATGAATATGGCAGTTATTCAGCATGTAATTGCTAGTTTATTATGATAGATGCAACAATTATACACCATATGATCACTTGATTATCATTCTGATGTGTAGTGATTATACGCCATATAATTACTAGTTTATTATAATTAATATTAGCATCATACACTGTATAAATGTTAGCCAATATAATGATTATCACTGATTACACGGCATGTAATCATGTAATCATCAATTGTATATTGCTCATTCCATCTTAATAGACGTTGTATCAACTCAGTCTCACCCAACCTGATGAATGTATATGAGTATATCAAACAAGTGATGCACATATGGCTAAGAAATGCCAAGTTTGGATCAGCATTACACAGTGTATAATTGGGTTTCTTATCGGTTCAGGTCAGCATTACATGGTGAATAATCTACGGGTCAATACTGGATTGAGTCTGCTATTATATGCCGTATAGTCCCTAATTTGACCTGTTGCATTAATAAGCAGAAGGCTCGCCAGCCAGAAAAGAACCACTGATTAAACCCTGGAAACATAATACTGGAATTCTACCTTCCAATGTAGGAGGACTAAACAGGGACAATTTCTAAGCATCAACTAAATATGGTGTGGTTTCCCAGCACAATAATAGGCGTGTAAGATACAGCCAATTGATAAATGACAGTAGGCTAGCTCAAGAAGAGCGTAGGCTGTGGCTGAAGTGCCATGTACGCCTGCTAAGGCCAGTAGCAACACACGTGCCAAGGACAGCCAATCAGGATAGGCACAGCCAGCAAAGATGGGCCTATTGCAAAGGTAGCCACTGAGAACTGTCTGAAAGGACAAGAACAAGGGTTGTTATAGTATATATTGATGCAGATGCCTGAAAGGATCAAAAACAAGTTCTTAGTTACACCTGGATAGATTGCAGCCGCTGGCTAGATCATACTCCAGTTTCAATAAACATAATTATCTTCAAAGTTCCATTCTATTGTAGTTTGTAGTACTCTTGCATAGGATTAGGTAGAGTACATTGACAAGGCTAACATCTATCTGTAGCTTTGAACATACCAGCAATAACCCAAGTTGCTCAACACCCAATAAAGATTATGATCTAGTTTCTAAATATTTTTCCCCTTGTAACTCTGCTAAAACAGCAGTTACGACAAAACCACACAGGAAATGGTGATACCTGAGCCAGCAAACTAATCAACAAAAATAGTCAACACAAAAGAAATAATTTATTTAAATCAAAAGGGAATAAAGTTTAAACCAGGCTTATAAATATTTGATTTGATTTGATGTTTCCTACAGAGTAGAAGCCAATTATTTTTGGTAGATCAAGATCCATCACAACAAAAGCATGACAATACCCAATTCCATCCATCAGACGATGCAGGTAGTAAACGGGAAGTTATAAAATCTTGAAGCCGGGAATATTTATACAGTCGAGCCATCCAAGGATTTTGAGCAGGGCCTCGAGCCTTAAAAATACATGAGAAAGTGAACAGTTACCAGGGCCCGAAATAAAGCGAACTCTTGGTAAATCATGTCTCGCGGCTAAGAAGACGAAGTGTTTCCCTCCAGATGGAAGAATTTAGACAGAAATCTGAGCAGAAGCGGAATTGAAAGGGAAAGTATTGACCCGAGGGCGGGAAATTGAGCCATAAATAAACATCAGCGGCGCTCACACAAAAGCCGGTATTACAAACAGGACAGTGATGACCTGCCATTACTTCTAATTGAAGCTTAAATTTGGAAGGTATATTAGGGTTTTTGTTATCGTGCTTTCGGATGGCTCTAAGGCTAAGCTCTCTGAGGCTGAGCGCCTGTGAGTTTTTGATAACCGATATATTTTTGCCTTGTGATAATCCTATGAAAGGATTAGGGTGGCCAAGAAATAGGTCAAGCTTTTTTAAATCAAATAACGTTTGGGGTAAGTACCTCTAAATATAATAGGAAAAATAATTAGAATTCAGAAAATAGACTAGATTAAAATATCAAAGCCTCTAAAGGGTTACCAGTCGATTATTGGTTACTGATAGCTCGCGAAGATTGACAAGGTTACCGATTTCATCAGGTAGAACTGTGGCTTTATTTTCTTCTAAATGGGGGTTAAATTCTCCAAGTCGAGGAGGCTTACTGAAGATTAAAACAGTAAGGTTGGTGAGGTCAAGTATTTCGCGAGGGAAATGATCAAGATGGTTCCTCGACATGAACAGTTCAAGGTGTGAAGTTATTTTCTGAGCAGGGGTTATCCAAACAAGGTTCCGGAGTTCTAAAAACTCAGGGGGGAGCTTTTCGATATAAATATGACTATATATATAAATAATGAAGTTATTTTGGGTACCTAAGGTCAACGGAACCAACTCCTTTATCAAATGCGTTTTGGATAGCTTGCTTAACTTTTGCTGGGCCAATTTCTTTGAGTTTTTCTTTAGAGACACTTAAAACATGAATTAATACTAAGTAACATTGGTAGTAAACTCATAAATATCGAGCCAGTATGCATATAAGAATGAATACCTTTCATAACCAAAAGTAGTAAATATATTCATACGTCACGGTATTGTGGAAGAGATATGAGGAAACTGCTACTTGGCGTAAGTAATATAGAGTAGGTGGCTAAGCCAATAGAATAAAGCTCCATTGTTGGGACTAAGGATGCTTCGGCTCAGCCTCGGCTAATTCCGGCTAACAGCCGCTTTAGCTAAAGCGGAAGTTTTCTAATATTTTAAATAATTTCAAAAATAGTTTTTTAAATTGACCCAAAGCCAGAAGCTAGCCGTGTATGTCTAGGGTAGGGCTGCATCGGCAACAAAAGGGACGATTACGGCATTTGCCGTAATCGCACCGTTTGCCCTTCCCCGTCTACTTCTTTTGGATTCCTCTACGTTGGGGGAATCCGAAATTTCATAAAAAAAGAAGGCCCTAGATGGCCTTCTGTTTTCCGGACAGGCCAGAAAAAAAATAATTTTTAAACAAATTAAATTTTTGAATTTATAATTGCAAATTTTTAAAATAAAAACTAAAAAAATTTATTTCAAAAAGAAAATCCGGAAATTATATTTCTTGATGTTATCTTTTATGAAACAATTTCGAAGAATCTTCTTTGAGAAGATTCTCTCGAAATCATTTCCGGATTTCGGACAGGTGGCTTCTTTTTAGAAAAGAAGCCACCCGTCTGAAGTCCGACACAGCCCTAGGTGGAACTTGTGACTGAATTTTGGTGACTGAGTAGAGCATCTATCAGATAATTGGCTGGTGTAGCACAAGAGTTCAGGTCCATTCAAATTAGATTTCGCTACAAGTACTTTGGATTGGGGTAAAATCTAGGGGCAAGTTTCTTAGGTCAAAGTTCCTTAGGTCAAAAGTGCAGAAATCAGAAATGGGACCCCCAAAGAGTGCAAAAATCAAAACACTATGTAGGGTACAAAAACCAAAAATATCAAAGATCAAAGTGCAAAAGCCAGTTTCCTGGAAGTTAACTTTGAGGCCAAAAAATACACTTTTTAATTAAATATATAAAAAATTAAACTTGAACTAGGCTAAAGAGACCCCAATAAGTTTATTTCTGAAATAAAATCTACACACTTGATAATAAAAAAGTGCTTAAAAATTCTGTTTTTAAAGATTTTTTTGGTTTCAAAAGCAAAATTAAACTAGAAGATCAGGATTAAGAATTTTCTTGCTCTTGAAACCTGGGTCCAAGAGCAGGTTTTGAATCCTGGTCCTGACTACTTGTGGGCCGCCATCCCCAAGGACCAGGGAGCCGTCCACCCACGTTTTTTTGGGATCAAGTCCCCTCGAGCCAAGGCTGCAAATGCTTCCCAGGATAAAGATACCAGAAAAAATCTTGAAACCACAGTGCCCTATGGAAGACAAAATAAATTGCCTAATGGAGGCAAAGTAATTTCTAACATTAGCTTGATGAGTTTAAAGCCTATCTTGGTGACCAATCAAGATCCACCTCCTGAGGAAAACACAGACCTGAAAGCTTCCCCATGACTATGACTCAAGAACAGAAGAGTTGAGCAACCCTTTCTGAGGATGCAGCCAATGAACCACTCCCCAGCAATAGTGTCATTTTGTCGCTCCAAAACCTAAGGGTGCTGGCCACCCAACCTCATATTTCTTGATCCTATGATGAACCCCACATAGTAGATCTAAAGTTTAGCAGTGGGGTACTATATAGACCCTGTGCTAAGACTTTATCACCATTTTCAAATAAAAAAGTTATTATATATTAGTTTCCCAATTACTGCACTATTTTATTTTTGCTATTTACCAACTTAGTTCAAATCCTTCTGGCCCACCTGCCCCTTTACCTGCAGCTTATTGTCCACCAGGTGCCTCATTTGGTCTCACCCACTTTACAGAGTACACTTTAAAGCCTGAATACAAAGACTTCATCTTTGAAAATATAATAGAGCGAGATCTCTTGGCCCAAAAAAAGTGTTGATCAGATACAATAGACAAGGCCCTTGGTATGTAACTGAGCCCTATCTATTCCAAGATAAATATAACTCCCTGTCTGTGTACCAGTTAAATATGGATGTCAGGGCCCTGAATGGGCCAGACAAAACCCTATGTTACATAGGTTTAAAGCCTGCAATTGAGCAATCACATGACCAAACAATCATGTCGTCAAACATGCTGATAGACCAAAAAAAACTTTAATGCCAAGTGGGGAACCAAACCCTGGTCAAGGCCACCCTGGGGGAAATTGGAAATTGTTCTAAAGCCAAGCAAAAAGAATTTTGATTGGGCTACACCCTCTGAAACCAAGAAATGGAGACTTGGGTTTCCAAATGGCCCAAATTCCCCTACCATCTTCCCTGGGGCAAAAATAGTGAAAAAATTCATCTAACTGACAAATAAGGAGCCAACAATGGAAACCAACTCAAGAATAACTCATTGACAGCCAATAAAAAGTTGCCAGTAAGTCTAATTGCAGTTTCCCAGAAGGATATATCTGGGAACACTGACAACCCTTCCCTTGTTGATATCTTCACTTGATAAACTTTTATTGGTTAATGCACACTGTGCATTTATACTTTGCAGGGGTTTATTACATTATCACAAATTTTATACTGCTGGTGCTTTCAAACAGAGAGTACCTCTAGCACCAATGCCAGCGCTGGAAAACAGAGCAACCTCTTGCTGCCTTCAACCAACTACCACCAGCCTTCACCTCATCTCCTAGAGTGCTGGACCAAGAAATAATTCCTGCTTCTGTGCCACACCTCTTCTTTCCTGGTGTCCCTCTGCTCCGCCAACTTGCTCAGCCAAGCCTGATCATGAGCACTGCCACAGGAGAACTTTCTCTCATTCCTTTTGCATCACCATATGATTACAGCAAGCTTCGGTTCACCTACTTGACTATGCTGGGGCTCACTGAGCAAGTGATTCCCCACATGGGAGTGTGGTGTCCTTGGGCCACAACTGCCAATTATGTGATGTGAATGGCCCCTGTCATCTACTGGGCCCTTCCCCTCAAATGAAGGTTCTCCTGGGAGTAACCCAGGCCATGACAATGGAGCTGCCAACCACTCTAAACCCATGCCTGTGTTTTCTCCCAAGCTGCCCCTGGACCACACAAAAAAGCTGTTTGGGATAGTGTACACTACTCTCACTGGGCTGGTTGACAATATAATCCTGGTTGCTGGATGGTGGTTCTGGGTGGGAAAATTGATGTTCTACATTATTAAGTTAGCATCAATCTTATGGTGGGCCCTGCCCGCAAAACCCACAGCCCTTGCATTCCTAAAAAATGACAGACCAACTGCCCAAGGTTGGTTCCCTGACACATAGTTTATATGTAACTGTATTCAATTAAATATAAAATATGAAACTATACAAAAAACTATTTTATGAACTATAGTTTTTTATGAAGTTTTGATTTCATTTTCAGTTATGTAAAGTTATAATAATACTTCAGTATAAGAAAAATAAAGGATTTTTCCTATGGGGTACAGGCATATAACTTTAGTTATTTTAGTTATTACTGTAAATTCAGAACTTAAACATAAAAATGCGGGGTTTTCAGATCCTTGGTCCAAATTTTAAATCACAGTTGCGGGCAACTCAGCTGAGTGAAAATTACTATATTTAATAAAATTATCCATTTTATTTGACTTTTTTGATTGATTTAAATTAGCAAATTTTGAATCCCTTGAGCAGATAACTCAACTAACCAAAGACAAAACACAGCAAACAAATGCAGGATACATGAATCAAAAATCTCAGATTCTAATGTACAATTTGGTATTTTCTTAAGACTAATGAATCATAGACAACATGAAAACATTAATGAATCTGAAATTGCGGGATTATCAAATCCAAGAACTAAATTTCAAATCAAAAATGAGGGGAATTTGAAATAAATATAGTTTATGGGTGTCTCAAAAAGGATGCTAAAGAATCTAGTGTGGATCTGTGCTAATTCTTTTAGAAATCATATGCATTCTCAAAAATCACCCTATTCTATTTTAGGACAGCTAAAATTAAGATGTTTACTATTAACTGAATTAGAAAATGCTAATAATAAAGTAGAATTATATATTACAATCTATTTTTACCAAGTTGCTTTTTTCTTGTTGTGGTGATTTTCAGTTTGTTGTTGATAATGTGCTTGCATTTAATTGGATAGCTTCACCTTCAGTCACCTTGGCAATAGGAAATCAAGTTGCCTCCCTGAAGCCAGCTGTGATTGTGAAGGCAACTTAATTTTCTATTGCCAAGGCAACTGGAGGTGAAACTATCCAATTAAACCCAAGCACATTATCAACAGCAAATGAACTATCAACACATCAAGGAAAAGACAACATGATAAGATAGATTGTAATATATAATTCTATTTTATTATTGGCATTTTTTAAAATCTACTGTAATCAAGTATCATTAATAGCAATACATTAACACTTTTGTAGTAAACTGGTAGTTTATCTTCCCCTTCCTTCCTTCCTTCTTTCCTTGAAAAGAAGTTTGTTTGGCCCCTGGCTACATTGGGGGCCAAAAAACTTTTAAAAAATTTCTGCGTCATCAGGAGGGTAGCTCATATATCATTATATGGTTTTATGGTTGCTATATTAGTGATTTAGAGTGCAGAATATTGCATCATTTCCAGTTTAGACAATTTTAAAGTTTAATCACTTTTTATGTCTAAACATGGTTATTGAGATTGAATTTTTCATTTGATTTTATTCAGAGTGGAGCTTCTTGATATGGACTGATTTGTCCTAGTTTCTTAATATACATTCAATTTGGATTTTAAATCCCTCAATTATTATTTGAGTTTACTAGTGGCATTTATTTATGATTTGAAATTTTTTCTTGGATTTGATAATCCCGCAATTTCAAAAACATAGTAAACTTAATGAAAATGGTTGATAGATTTGAATGCTTCAAATCTGACTCCAGTTAATTAATTTTGTTTATTTAAAATATGTAGCTCAATTTAAAATTTGAAAACTTTCTATGATTTTTTGCTCTTTCAAATATTAGAATAAAATACAAATAATCCAATTTAATTAAAAAAAGCCATCCTACAAATGTGATTCAAAATTTGGATCAAGGATTTGGCAATCCTGCATTTTTACATTTAGGTTCTGAATTTACAGTAGTGATATTATATAAATGATAAAATATTATAGAAGCTTACCATTAAAATACTATAAAGTTCATTTCTTGCTTATTAAAGCTATACTATACAGTAGTTTTATAACCTGTTGAGATAAACAAAATCAACTCAGTCTAAAAACAGAATTTAAAATCAAGAAAATTATACTAAATTACAATAGATTTTGATCAAATTATATTTTTTAAAACTGAGTTGATATTGTTTATCTAAACAGGCTATAAAACTACTGTACAGCTTTATACTTAATAAAAGATATAGGCTTTTATCTTATTTATAATAAGTCACAAACTTCAAAGCTATGAAGAGACTGTCACTTTCATTTCATAAAAATGGTAGCTTAAAAATTTCTTATTGTTGTAACTGTGCTGTATTGGCAGAGCTACACAGGAAAAAATTATTGGAAACTAGATAATTCTCTTTGTTGAGATATATGAATTATATAGTTGGGGTGGATCATTATAAGAGAAATAAGATTGTACCAATTAATCAGTTGGATTGGAAAGAAGGTGGTGTGATCCTTATAATAAGTAAAGCGCCAAATAGAGCTGTCCACCAAGCTGTGATTGTCACTTGTTCTTGTTGCTTGATCTAGTAGTTTGAGTTGACTTTCATATTTGTTTACGGGTTGATAAGGAGCGCCTTTTGGGAAAGCTTCAAATATGGAATTAGGAGAGAAGAGAATTATCTTTTATTGGGTAATATTTTAGACTTATATAGATTGGGCTGTGGCAGAGATTTAGTCAGATTGAACCTAGGGGTTGGTCATGTGCGGGATAGATTTGAGCCACTGGATACTTGGACAGTCATGTGATATTGCTTGGTTACCATCCTTTGGGCAACTGTGGTAAGTTTGACTCCCTGGTGATCAACTCCCTGGTACTTGACAATTTTGTCGAGTACCAGGGAGTTGAGTGCCACATATGTGAATCTATTAGTATTTTTGGCTTAACCAATTTTAAGCTAATTTTTACTAGTAATTTAGGGGTTCAAAACCAAAAACCAAGGTTAAATTACTCAAAATCAACTCCATTTAATAATTTGGTTAGCTAAAATACCAATTTAATGGGCAGTTTATAATTGAATTTACTAATAGAAATGAAAAAACCTGTGTCAACACTCTAAACCAAAAAGTGACCAGTTTGACACTTTTTAAGCCAAATTTTAATTTTATTAATAAAATAAATATGCACTTATATAAAATTTATTATTTACTATTATATTTTTATTATTAGTGTCTATAGTTATCAATTAGGCTCCCAAGCATCACTATACTGGATTTAGTGGCATAGACATTAATCAAATACCCCACTTGTTTTACATTATGTCATTCCCAGGTCTTTGGATTAAGTGGTGACACATAAATTAAGCCCAATTTATTAAGAGATTTAATATGTAATTTATAAAAAGCTGAAACTTGACATCTTCTTTGTTTGACTCTATCTACTTGACACCTGATTGGTTTTGGATTTAACTAATCAAAGGCTCAGAATTAAGGCTAAATTAATATGTGACGCACTATGAGCGCCACTTGACACTCATCCACTTGACACTTTAACTTGGGGATTAGTACAGAGAGCTTCTTAACGTTTTAACCAACACTATGGTAAATAATTCACTCCCAGCTCCTCCCAGCATAACTTAAACACTAATAAACACATTCTCATTTATTTACTTTTTTAACTTATGTTGTATTTTTTTAATTTTTGAGCATATGATACTGACTTGCTTTTGAGTTAACTTTTGAACCCGTTTTAAATTTAAGCAAGTTTTATATGTAAAAAACATAGTAAATTTGATGTTTCTGCTCAACTCTGTCATACTTGACAGTGAGAATTCAGCTTTTTCTGGCTGATTGACAGTGCCAAACTCAACACTTTACTATGTTTTGATTTTTCAACTCCTAATAAAAAAAGATTTCACATAATAATTATTTATTTTTTTGCAACTATAATCTACTACTTTTTCTGCTGCTCTCCATATAATTTTCATATTTTTTTGATTTTTAATTGTACTTTTACATTGATTTAGCACTAAGATGTTATGCTGAACCTAACATCTTTGATACTTCATAATAAATTCACTTATTTTCTATGTTTTAATCTTTATATCTATACTTTGAGTTTCTATTTTGGTTCTATTTACTTTTTTATGTTTTTTCTTGATAAATAAAACTTTATTTGCATACTTTTCATTTAACTTTTACTTTACTTTATCTCTGTATTTCATATCTTTCACACTATTTTATTTACAAAACTAAACTTTTCTTTAGACAAAATCAAACAAGAAAAGCCAAAAGCCCAAGAGCCAAGCCTCCAAGGGCTCTAAAGAAACTGCCTTCACTCCCAAGCGTGCCAAAAAGCCTGCAAAGGCAAAGTCTCCAACCCCATCTCCTCCTACTCCATCTCCTCCTCCCCTCCACCCTCATCTTCCACATCCTCTTCACCTTCCCCCAAAAATTCCTCCCCAATAAATCTGATGGTAATCTTACTGAAACTCATTTTACCACTCAGAGGCCAACTCCGAGCCCACCAAGGAGCAACATACCAGAAAGTCAAAGGCTGCCAAGGAGCCCACCTCTTCTTCTGGTAAGAAAAAGGAGGCATCCAAGCAGGCCTCAAAGAACCCTTCCCCTCCCCCTCCTGATGGCTCTTCTCCCCTCCCTCATCTGATCCTCAAGATGAGCCGGAGGAGTACTCCAAGAAGTTCAAAGCTTCTGGTCATGTGGCTTGGGATCCACTGGCCATCCACAACATCTGTAATTTGGACGCAGAGTTTAAAGTCCCCAAGTGCTTCCCCTGGTACTTCCCAATTATGTCCGTAAAGGGCAGCCCTGGCTATGTTGCTGACAATTACATTTTTAATTGTAACAATCAAAAGCGCCAAACCAATAGCAAGCACTTTGTCTGTGAGGATAAGACTTGCAGGGCCCAGCTAAACACCAAGGGCTGGGAGCATGTCGTAAAAGTTGCAGCAAAGGATTGCTAGTTTCTACAAACAATTATTAAGTGACCTTAATTCTTAATACTATATCTGTTGATGGTATATTGGCAGCCTATGAAGGACAGAAGAATAATAAAGTGTATAGACAAAACTGGTATTTATTTAGATAGTATTGCACTTATATAGTGTGAGGCAGGGGAATTGCCACCAAAGGCAGGGAGGCACAGACAGAAGAACTTTCCAAATGGAGGAGAGTGGGTTGACACAGCTAAAAAGTCCTGCGCAAGAGAACGACCTCTTTCTTGCGGCTTTCCTTAAGGAGGTAGATATAAATAACTTTGTTGTTCTATTTATAATCCCAGAAGTGAAGCCTGTGCCTTGTGCGCATTTGAAAGGCAAATTGAACACCTGTTTTAGGGACGTTTTGAAAGTCTTTATCACTAGTAGAATCAGGATGCAATAGCGCAACTGCGCAATTGTTCCATTGCTTAATCCTCAGATAGACAACTTTTTATCTAATTCATTCAGGATCTGCGACAGAGCAAGTAACTGCAGAGAAGGGGGAGCACTCTTGTGAGCCCCCCAATTATTTAATAACCCTGATGGTAAAATGGTGCCTGGTCCAGGTGATCCCAACATCCTCTCACCTCCGAGCATCTGATCTGGCTATTAAAGCCCTGCAGCACTTAAAACCCAACAATCTCAAGTTGGTGCCAACTCAAGAGCAGTTGGTTAAGTTCATAAGCAATAAGCAGATTGCTGCCAATCCCCCCTCCCCCCAAGGCTTTGGACGTCCTCTCAGAGCTTACGCTCACCCACGAGCTCAAGCAGCTTCTAAGTGAGGAGCTCTTCCTCCTCTATGACAACAGGCCTGCCACCAAAGACTGAATAATCTGCTACTCAACTCAGCAGAACCTGATGGAGTTTAAAAGGGCTTCAACCTGGCTAGTTGATGGTATCTTTGCCACTTTCCCCCAAGAGGTTCAAGCAGCTCTGGATGGTTCATGCCCAGATTGACATCCAGGTGATTCCACTTGTGTTCTTTCTTCTTCCTGGGGCCACTGAGGCCATTTACACACGTGCGTTCACAATCCTCTGCCAAGCAATTGCCCTCCTTCCTCCCTCTGACAATGACAAATCCAAAAAGACCCCCCCACACCCGCGCCAACCCACCTGCCTAAAACAAGGCCCAGGCTGCCCTGGACTTGGAGGAAAAGGTGAGGCTAAGAGCTCTTGGGCCTTGTGTGTGCATCATGGACTTTGAGCCTGCTCAGTTCAATGCATTTGAGCAGCTGTTCAGCAGGGAGGTTCAGGGGTGCCACTTCCACTTCCACCAAGAAGTTGCTTGAAACAAGCAGGCCCACACTGAGCTTAGTAGGTTGAGCCAGAGGGACACTTCAGACACCTGCAGATTTGTGCTGGCAAAATTCAGTGCCTTGGCTTTTTTAAAGCCAGAGCACACTGCACAGGGGTTTGAGGTGCTTTCAAAGGATCCCTTTATAGTGAAGCACCCAGAGTTCAATTATTTCCTTGAGTACTTTGAGCCCCAGTGGATTGGGAAGGTTGTCACACAGAGGCAAAGCAAGGCCTGCGCTAAGGCCAGCTGGAACGTGTACCGGGCGGCCGTCAACAGAGAGCTGAAGACCACTTTGGCATTAGAGGCTTATCACAAGCATCTTAAGGATAAATTTGGGCTTCATCTGAAGTTTAATAAGTTCTTCTCTCTCCTGCAGTATGAGCAAGAGAAAACAATCTCCAAGCTCCAAGATCTCTCCAACTGCGTCCCCCCACCAAGCCAACCACCCGCTGTACCCTCTTCACCAAGGCCATCCAGGGTGCAGCCAAGCGCAAGTATAAGGCCTCTGAGCTTAAGCAGCAGCTAGAGCTTTTGCTATTGCCCTCCTGGAAGGGGCTAAAATGAAACAGGGAAAGAAGGATGAGGAATAAACTTGTTTGCTCAGTTATATGATTTTTACTTTTAACTTTTTAACTTTAATTTTTGCTTATTAGTTTTGATCATTTAGTTTTTAGCTTTAATTTTTAAGGTTTTTTATTTTATTAGATAGCAGTGATTATTATATGCATGCATGGTAAGTTTGAGATGAATATTTATAGTTGAAAGTAAGTGAAATATCTTAACTTTTGTTAATTTCCTAATAAAACATATGATATTCACAGTTGTACTTATATGAACCATATCAAATAAGTTTTAATATTTCTTCATATTTTGCATAACTTTATTTGTTGTGTTTTTATTTATTTTTAGTTCATTGGAATTTTAATTTTTATGGTAATAAAAAATATTTTTATAATGAAGAGTGTAAATTACATGGTAAAATGATAAATAATTGCTTATTTCTCTTTATTTTATTAATTAGGGTACTGTTTTTATTGCATTTTTTGAGCTTTCTGGGGTCACTTTTTATACCATAGCTGTAAGACTTAATTTTTCATATTAAAAGTTTTCAGTACATCAAGATCCATTAATTAAAAATGTGTCAATTTCCAGTTGTCAATCAGGGCAAAAGCTGAATTCTCACTTATCTATAGTGTTGACTACCAAGGAGTCAATTTTAAGGGAGTCAATCACCAGGGAGTCAAACTTACCACAGTTGCCATTCTTGGTATGCCAAACAATATATTGGAAGGGCACTAAATTAGGCAATGTCTGGATGTTAAGTAGATTGGTGGTAGCCAGAATGCTTGTACATCCAGACCCTTGACACCCCCCTTAAGGGGTTACTCTGGTGCATCAGGAGGGGGTTTTGTTTTAACATCTGCCGCCTGATGCTCCTGGAGCTGTTTACTAGTTTGAACCAGTCTGGTTGAGTGTTCTCCTTTACTAAGGCGGAGACGGGTTCTGTGATATTTCTTGACAATTGGGATTTTGGCACCTTGGAATTTTACTAGATAGGTGTTGTGCTCTGGTCTGTACTTGATGATTCTTCCTGGTCCCCTGTGTACAGAGTCTAGTTTCTTTCTGTTTCCAGCTAGAACCCGGACAGGGGAGTCAATGGGAAGTGGTTCCTCTGTGGAGGTTACCTTTTGTGTTTTGAGCCTTCCTGATCCCCTGTGTACAGAGTCTAGTCTCTTTCTGTTTCCAGCTAGAACCCGGACAGGGGAGTCAATGGGAAGTGGTTCCTCTGTGGAGGTTACCTTTTGTGTTTTAAGCCTTTTTATTTCTGCTATTTTAGCTTTGAGGCATATGTGTTGTAGATTTGGTACTTGTTCTACTGTGGGGGGTTTCCCCGGGGGTATCTTTATGTATGGCTGCTTGTTGCGAGTAATTATTTCTGGTTTGTATCCATAGGTTATGCCAGGGATCCAGTCTTGGGCAGCCAGCCTGTTGTTTTCAGGGGTAACTTGAGCTGGGTTTTTTTGCGGGCAATGCTCACCACAAGAGGGGAGCTAACTTCAAAAGGTAGGAGGCAGACTTCCCCACCCAAGACCACAGGCCGGCAGCCAGGATTATAGTATCAATCACCCCTGTGAGGGTGATGTACACAATCCCAAACAACTTGCCAGTATTTTTGGCTGGGAGGTTGGGTGCGGAAGCAGGCATGGGTTTTGGGGTCACGGGCGGTTCCATGGACAGGTTATAAGCAGGGAGATAGTTGAATCTTCCTCTGAAAAACTTGGATGTTGAAAATATCCACATGCCTTGTTGGTTGTATCTAACTGTGGATTGTATGTGGGCCAGGGGATCAAGTTCAAGTATTTTTTCCAGGGTGTAATCTTTGTATTTGACTTCAGAGGGTAGTTGATAAAGTGGACGGGTCCAAAGGGTACACCAGGAGGACAGAAAACAGCAGGCAGTGGAACAGGCGGGCCAGGAGATCTCAAACTGAATTGGTAGACATCAAATACAAAATAAGGCAATAGCTGTATGAGCCAAATTAACATAACCTTTATTCAAAAATGGCAATAAGTTTGGAGCACGGGGTCCTTGGGTCTATATAGTACCCCCCTCCAAACTTAACATTTTACATGGGGGGGTTCATCAGGGCATTGGGAAGGCCAGGGCCAGGGGAACTGGGTGCTTGGGTCCAAAGGCGGCAAAATGGCACTCAATCCAGGAGTTCTTTCATTGGTCCAATTTCTCAATTTGGCTGCCTGATCATCTAGCTTTAGTATTGAGGTCATGAGACCGGATTGCGGGCCCATGCCTCTTTCCTGGGTTGGCTCTTGATTGGCTGCTGGTGTAGACTTTGAGTTTATGAAGCTAATAGCTACCAAATTAGTGCCTCCATTAGGCGCTGCAATTGATCCTCCATTTGGCGTTATGATTTCTTTGGATTGTCTCTTTTTACTTCATGGGTTAATACGCTTGGTATCAGCTTGTGGGAGCTTGATCCCAGAAAAACGCAGGCAGGCGGTCCCGCAGTCCACAGGCCCCGCGGCCCAAAGGAATCCAGGTTTGGGGTTTGATTCCTGCTCCTGGGCCTGGGCCCGGGTTTCTAGAGAGGAAGATTTGTCAATCCTGACAGGTTAGCTCAAACGGTGAATAGCCTGTTCCTTGATTGGTGCAAACCCAGGTAACTAGTAATGCATGTT
Organism: Entomophthora muscae; assembly: GCA_014839935.2. Taxonomy (NCBI): domain Eukaryota; kingdom Fungi; phylum Entomophthoromycota; class Entomophthoromycetes; order Entomophthorales; family Entomophthoraceae; genus Entomophthora; species Entomophthora muscae. The sequence continues at coordinate 140,482 of QTSX02005088.1, read as the reverse complement.
TTATGTATAGTGGCCATGTGTCTTTGGCTTTGCCATCTATTATTTTCTCTAGAGTCCTGATAAGGCTGCTGTTTAGGTGTTCCACTCTGCTGTTGGCCTGTGGTCTGTATGGAGAGGTTGTGGAATGTTTAATGTTTTTGGATTTTAAGTTGTTGTTTACTACATGACCTGATAACTTGGTTGCTCTATCAGTTATGATATAGTCTGGAGTGCTGTAGTCAGCTATAATTGCTTTGTTAATGAATTGGTTTATGGTTTCTGCTTTATGGACCTTTGTTGCCCAGCAGATGGGCCAGCATGTGGCAAAGTCAATAGCTACAATTAAGAAACATTGGTTTGTTTTTGTTTCTGGGAAGGGGCCTACTACGTCTAGCCCCCAAACCTTGAATGGTTCAGGGTCTGGTACTGGGTTGACAGTTGGCTGGGAAGCCTTTGTGCTGGTGTATTTCTTGCATACTGTGCACTTTTTCAGAACATCAACTATATCCTGTTTGAGGGTGGGCCACCATACTATCTCTTTTAATGTGAGGTATAGGTTGTTAGCCTTTGTATGTCCTAGTAGGCTGTGATGTCTTAATATGGTTTCAACCCTTTGTGCAAGTGGAATGTTAGGGACATGTTTGTTTTTAATGATTTGGTATAAAGCGCCATTTGATACATGGAAATACTTTTTGTTCCTTACTAATATATCATGGGTCAGTTGGTGTGTTGAGGGGTCTTTCCCTTTGGTTTTATACTCAGTGTTATATATTTTTGGCCAGTTAGGTTCCAGGTGGTCAGGATGATTCTCTCTAGGCTGAAATAGTCTAGAGAGGGCATCAGCTGTGACCAGCTCCTCCCCCTTTTTGTATTGGATGTCCAAATTGAGCTGCTCCAGCAGGGACATCCATTTGGCTTGTTGCCGTGCAAGTGTGTTCTGAGTTTTGAAATATATTAAGGATTTATAGTCAGTTAGTACTTGTACTTTTAAATGTCTTTCTAGATAACATCTCCATTTCTTGCATGCATTATATATTGCTAGCAATTCCTTATCTTGTATTGGGTATCTCTGCTCAGTGTTGGTTAGTTTTTTACTTTTGTAACATACTGTCAGGAAGTCTTGCTTGGCTGGCGGATGCGCAGGACTGCGCCAATGGCAGTGTCACTGGCATCTGACTCAAGCTTGTAGCACCTGTTGTTATTAGGGTATTGCAAGATTGGTGCTTCAATCAAAGCTTGTTTTAATAATTGGAAATTCTTGTTGCATTCTAGTGTCCAGGTGAATTTCTTTTTGACATTACCCTTGGTTAAGTCATTGATTGGTGTGGTTAGTTTCCTGCAGTCTTTGATGTATTTCCTTAGGTAAGCTACCATTCCAAGAAAGCATCTAACTTGTTTAACAGAGGTGGGGCGTTGCAAGTTATTTATGTCTTTTATTTTGTCTGGATCTGCTTTGATGCCACTGTCAGAGACAATGTGGCCCAAGAACAGGAGTTCCATTTCTATAAATTGGCACTTACTTGGTTTTGTGTAAAGTTTGTGCTTTGCAAGTCAAATGAGTGTCTTGCAGGCATGTGTGAGGTGTTCCTCTTTTGTTTTTGAGAATATGATGATATTATCAAGGTAGCATAATGTATTTGAGAGACCGTTTAGTGCTTGGTTCATCATGATGACAAACGTTGCAGGAGTGTTGGTAATCCCAAAGTTTATTACCCTACACTCAAAGGATCCAAATTGTGTACAGAACACAGTTTTTGGTATGTCCTTTTCCTTTACTTCAACTTGGTTGTAACCTGAGATGAGGTCAATTTTTGGAGAAAAATTTGGCTCCTGAGAGTCTTGCAAACAGATTCTCTATAAGTGGAAAAGGGTATTTATTCTTTACTGTGCTTTCATTTAGTGCTCTGTAATCAGTTACTAGACATAGAGTGCCTTCCTTTTTCTTTACAAAGAATAATGCTGCCCCCCACAGGGATTCAGATGGGCAAATAAATCCTTTTGCTATATTGTCCTCAATGTTTGTTTTTAGGGTTTGGGTCTCCATGGGAGAGAGTCTATAGAGAGGTGCAGGTTTGGGCATGGCTTTACATAGGTTGATGCCATGTTTGACCTCTCATTTGGGGGGTAACTCTGTGAGTTCTTCTTTGAATACATGGGTGTATTTGTTTAGGAGTGCCGCGAGTCTTGGGCATTAGATTTTTGTTATTTCTTATATTATTGAATTTGGTGTACCTCATTATGTGGAGGGTAATATCTTTATTTAGATGTTCTGAGTTGTCTTGGTTTATGACCTTGACAAATACTGTGTCTCTTATAATGAGGTTTTTGGGTTCTTTGAGGATGTCAAAATTGACCCTGTTGCGTTTGATGGTCATGGTTTTTGTTTTCCAACATACGCTGGGGTTCACTTGGTTGAACCAGTCCATGCCTGCTACAATGTTGTAGTTTATGTTGTTCATGATAAGTCCTTTGATGAACGTTTGTATGCCTTGAAGGTCAATTCTGAAGGGAGTTGTTTTGCCTTTGAGTAGAACCTTTGACTTATCTGCCATTCTGGCATATTTGAAGTTGGATTTGACAACTGGTATTTTGTACTTGGTTACAAATAGTTTGCTAACCATAGTGTTTTGTGCACCAGAGTCAAATAAAATTTTATGTGTATGTGATTTGTAAGTGCATGGATAGAAAAAAAGTTGTGAGCAATCTGTAATTTTTACGTTCATTAAAATGGAGGATTGCGGGGCATGTGGGATGCAAGCAGCAAAGTTTGTGCCTTGGTACAGTTTCTTGTCAAGTTGGAGGAGACAGGGGCACTTAAGCCTGTTCCCCCTCCTCTTTTCCCTGTTCCTCTGTTTTGAGACCTTTGAGGTCAGAGAATGTGGGGTCAGATTTATAGCAGGTTGCTATTTCAGCATTGTTTACTTTGGTGGTGTCCTCTTTCTTGGGACAAGAGCAGTTTGCGCTTTGGTTGTGATTGGGATTGTTGCAATTGGAGTTGCCGTTGCTATAATTGGTGTTTTGGCGTTTATTGCCATTGGAGTTTTCTCTGCAATTGCTGTTTGAGGAGCAATTGTTGTTGCATGCAGCATATTTCATGTTTGCGCGTTTTTCCGTGTGCTTGGCTTCTGCAATGAGTGCAGGCATGGAGGTGTTGGCCTCTGGACAGATGAGGGCATTATCAGAGGGTTTCATTCTGTTGATGATTGATGCTCTGGCGTATACGTTGTCAGCTTGTGCTGGGTTTTGGATTTTGGGGCTATTTCTTGAATTAATTGGTGCAAGCTGTGATAGTGGTCTTTTGAGGAAGATCAATGAGCTGTATTGCAATGTCTTAGAGATGGATTTGGAGACATGGAAATTGTGCGTGATGTCCACTTTAAACTCTTCCCAGTTGTCAAGCTAGTTGTCAGTTTGTGAGCCAACCCAGGTGGCAAACCAGTTAGCTGCGGCCTTGTACAGGCGCTTGCTGGCTTCCTGGACCCATTTCTTGTGGGGGATGCAGCTGGCGCAGAGTTTAGCAGCTGAGTGGTCTAGCCAGTTGATGACATTTTCTTTGTTTTTATCAAAGAACTTGTCAATACCAATGTATTTGGTGTTGGTAACTTCACCTGTGATAGGTGGTTGTGTGTCTGTTTGTGGTTGAAGAGAGCAACTGTATTGATTTATCTTGGTGCATGTTTTGGACATGACCAGACCTTCAAATATGGTGCATCCACTAGGTATATCTTTGTCAATGTCATGGGTGCAGAAGTACGTTTTCCAGGTCTCCTGGGACGTGGCCTGGTTGAGTACGTGAGCAAAGGTAGGCGGGTTTTGGTCAGTCATTTTCTCTTTCATGGGAGTGGTCAAAAAACTGTAGCTGCTACCAGTGATAAGGAGCGCCTTTTGGGTAAGCTTCAAATATGGAATTAGGAGAGAAGAGAAGTATCTTTTATTGGGTAATATTTTAGACTTATATAGATTGGGCTGTGACAGAGATTTAGTCGGATCAAACCTAGGGGTTGGTCATGTGTGTGATGGGTTTGAGCCACTTGATACTTGGATTGTCATGTGATATTGCTTGGTTACCATTATTTGTATGTCAAACAGTATATTGGAAGGGCATCAAATCAGGGGATGGCTGGATGTTAAGTAGGTTGGCGGTAGCCAGAATGTTTGTACATCCAGACCCTCAAAAGGGTCATGGAAAAGTTGTATTGGGTGTCACAGAACCTCTTATGCGGAACCTTACCAGGGGTCAACCCTGTTGTTTTGACACCCCCTGGCTAAAGGTTGGCCTCCTAAGTGGGGAGGTCTACCAGAAAGTTGTCAGGGGCGCAGGCGCTGTACTGTACTAGTTGTTGTTTGGTTGCTGGGATTATAGTATTGCATTATTTTTTCACAGACTTAGTCTTCCTGGGGGTGGCCCTGCCAAAGTGCTGTCACCCAGGAAAACCTGCCCCAAAGCCCTGCCTGTTTGCAGCAATTGTAGATTTAAATCTAACAATTAATTGCAAGTGGGTAATGGCACAAAAAATAGAGTCCAAGAGAGGCGCTGATGCCCTGAACTCAATTTTTTATAAACTGATCATTTGTTTTTCAAATACTGACCTCCAAGGAGGTCAGGTAAAATCTTACAGAACTATCATTAGTGGTGTCTATAAGCTGACTAAATATTACATGCAAGGGAGTCACCTCATCAAGATGTACCCAAGAGCCTTAAGTAACATTCAGTTTTTACAAACTACTCTAGTAGCTTGATATTTTATTGTCAATTAATATCTTGCTTCATGATTCACTTATTTCAATATTTGCCTATCATATTTGTAATAACCATATTAATAGATTATAAACTCTCACATTTGCAATCTCTCTGAAATCTTTCTTCTCCTGAAAAAATGAATCCTGAAATCCACAAAACTGAGTGTGAACACATCTATGTAGCTTATTCTCTGAACCTGAGCCAAATTAAAATCTCCCTCTTGTATTTTTGCATAATCATCTGTTGTTACTTTTCATATTATCTCTTAAAAAGTTGATATTTCAGAGTAAATACACACTGTCTTCTCCTTATTGATAATGTTATCCTTATTTGGGTGTACACAACCCATTTGATTGAATAAAGCAAGCTCTCACTCTACTTCACCTTTGTTGTGAATGCTGCTATTCAACTGTTTCAATTTTGCCTTTATTGGGTTATTTTGAGGACAAATCCCTTGATTTTGCTTTTTCTCTTTAAATATGTCTGTTTCCAAACCGGTGAATTTAATTGTTTGGTTTCCTGATTCTGAGCAACTCACTTGCCCCACTCAAGCTTGTGGCAAGTGATTTTACTGTCCTAGTATTTTTTTGTGGTATTGCTAAATAATATATATTTACATTCCTTGTTCCCAATAAAATTTAAGTTTTATTCACATTTATGTCTTTGTGTTTTCAAGTACTATGACGCCTCTCTCTAGCCACAACTATTAGAGATTAATCATTCAGGGCCACAAGGTGATCCAATAATCTTCCCTGTCATTCTAACCAAGACTTAGTATGGATCCAATCCTAAGGTTAGGATTCCCTGTTGTGTATCTGTGCTGCGCCTCAAAACACAACAAAAATGGTGCTCACTACAGGGGCTTTAAGCCCCTTGGTTATCCCTTTTACCACCACATTTTCAGGTCCATCACCTCCTCCTATACAAGAGCCATCTTCACCTGAAATTACTATTATTCCTATTGAGGAAGATATCTAAGACCCACCTATTGTCCTCATTGTATTGAACCTTGGGAATGGTCCCTGTCTATTAATTTAACCCATGGGTACCCCCAACTTAGAAAAAGTCATGGCTATTGCCCTTGGAATAGCCTGTGATGTGGCTATCCCTTGCCTTCAGTTAAAGTTCAATCAAGCAGAATACTACAAGTTGATTGTTGCCCTGCAGTTTCCACAACATCTCCTTGCAGCGTCTGGTTCTGCTGAACATCTATTATAATCATTTGTGCAGCCCTCCTTAGCCCATTACAAAATGATGTTGGGGCTTTACACCCAAGAGATTTTGTCCCTACAAGCAGCTGTTACTCATCACTGGTATCAGTTTGCGGCCTACCAGCAGTGGATTCATTCCCTGTTTTCCTTAGTATCTGACAATCAGCGCAACTCTGTCACCTCCAAGTCTTGTTTGGTAACTTCCATCAAAAGAATGCGCCAATCCATCCCTGAGTATGTCATAAAAACGTCTTCATGAGTTCCACCAGCTGGAACAGCCCTGGCGTGCCCAAGTAGACTCCACTCTAAACGCCTATCTCACCAACTTTGAATGAATTGTGCAGCAACTCAACAAGTTCAGTGCTTACTCCTTTGACCAATTACAGCAAGTAGTGGTCCATGCTGCAAAGGGCCTCTGCAAACTTGGCAAGGACTTTGATCAAGAAAGGGCTGCTACTGCTGCCATCATTTCCAAACTCCAGACTCAAGTAAATGAACTGTCTGCCTCCAAAGCAGATGCCCTGTCTTCTCCTCCATCCAATGAGCTAGCAGATAGAGAACAAAGGCTCTGAGATGCCATTTGAGATTTAAGAGCATCTACTTGCAGTCAGGATTGCCCCCCAAAGCCCCTCAGCCTGATCCTCAAGTGCTTGCTCTGATGGCTCAGGTTGCTGATTTACAACAAGAGGTTGCTACCTTGTGTGAGATGTTGGCGTCTGTTGTTAGTCCAACTGGAGCTGCTGGTGATGATGGCTGTTGCCCTGGCTTGTCAGGGGCTCCCTGCATTCACTGTGCTAGAGAGTTGATAGCTCTAGTTAAAAGAGATGGACCATTTGAAACAAGACCACTCTGAGCTTGATAAAGACGTACAAAAAATGAGTGAGTCAATTGATTCAGTGAATTACAGGTTTGCTCCTTGCCTCTCAGTGGGTCCTTCTCTTACGTCCTGGCTGGCTGAGCTTTCCACGGTAGTAACAACACAAGACAAGTGCCTAGATGTTATTGAGAAACAGACCACCTTAGCTAATAATATGGGTGCCCGCACTGCTGAGACCCTGACTACTCTTGAAGAGAGTGTTTGTCAGCTGTGGGCCAGACAGCCCCCCTCCAAGTCTGAAGCAGAATTCTCCCTGCACATAAATGTACTCAATAGCAGTAATGGTGGTCCAACTCCCAAAGCACACTTTAAGCCTACCTTTAAGCAAGTCTTTGATCCCAAATCTTCTAATATTGCAGCTTTCCTAACTATCTATGAAACTGCCATGAGATAAGCATCAGATGAGGTTAAGAAAGAACATATTCTGACCTGTCTACACCCAACTTGCCAAGAGGTAGTAGTGCCAGAGCTGCCCACCATCAAAACCTGGGAAGATATGAAGCAACTTCTGATTGACAAGTTTGGTGGTGACTTTAGTTTGGAAGTGAAGAAGGACGCCTTCATGCACATTTCTTTCAAACCAAAGGAGACCCTAGCTGAATTTGCAGATAGATTTTACATGGAAGGACAGCAACTGATTACAAGCTACCAGCTGACCACACATGAAGTGTACATGGCTTGCGCTCAAGCCCTCAAGGTGAACCAGCTTCTGTACCTTCATTTCAAAGCCCATAAGACCATTCTTTCCTCTATGAAGAGCATAAAGATGCTGTTTCAGGATATGCACATTACCCATTCTGGGGCAGTTGTGCGGGAGAATTGTGCCGCCTCTACCTCTGGTTTGTTGTCATGTGGCCCGCGTATCCTTACCATGAACTCACAGAATCCTCCTTGACACCAGGGTTGTCATAACTGTGTGCATATAGGTCATCATTCCCAAGTCTGCACCAATCCTTGGGTTGAAGGGGCTGGTCCCAAGGAACAGGCAGGAAAAGAACAGTCAACCTAGAGGCCAAGATGCTCTTGGTTGACAACTCTTCCCAGTCTCCTCCTATCCCCCCTCCATTGCTGACTCTGAGCCTGCCAACACTGGGGCTCTTCTCATTCTGCTGCTATTCCACAACATTTCTGATAGCTCTGACATAGATGATTCAGACGTTGATGATCCTGACGCCTATGGGTATTCAGTTCTTGCTGTCCCTAAAACCATTGTGGTCCCTTATAAACTAAGTTCTGAGAAATCTACAACAACCGCCAATCTGCTGCCTGAAGCCAAAGAGGTTATCTCTTGCCCATACCTTACTCAAGCTAAGAGTACCCCTGTGCTTGTAGAGTCATCTGAGGAAGCTGCTGATGTTGTTGATACTGTATTCAAGAACGTTTCAGTCTATCTTCCTCTCCAGACTGCTTATAAGGAGTTTACAGGCTTGTTATGCATGATCAAAAATGGGACAAAGAGCTAGAAGAAGCCCAGGACATTCTGGATGTCCTCCTTCCCTTTGGTCATACTACCACTTGTGTAGAAATATCCATCCAAAAGGTGAAGATCAAGGCTGTCTTGAACACAGGCTCTCCTGTTAATGTCATCTCCTCAAAGCTTGTGAAGAAGCTTAAACTTGCTCCTTACCTTAATTACCACCAGTCTTATGATACAGCTGGTTTTTCCATGACTTGTGCTATAGGAGCATATTCTGCTCTCCCTATGTGGTTTAGCAAGTTACTCCTGGCTGCGCCTGTGTTAGTCTTGGAGAATGAGAGTTACAATCTTCTAGTTGGTACCCAATTCCTTAGAGATTCCAATGGGATCATCAACTTAAAAGACAACTATCTCTCTATTTTAGGGTATTAAGTCCCTTTAATCTTTAAGGAGCCTGTCAAAGTTCTGGGAAAATGCCTCAAGACATGTGTCTTAGAGCACCCTACTGGTGTCTTCACTCTGAAGTACTGTACCCACTTGTCCAACATGAAGTGTCCTCCCATGGCCTGCACTGCTTTATAAGGGATTCCACTCTTTGCCACTTCTTCTGTGACCATTCCTCCTGGCTCTCAAGCCATCTTGGACTCTCAGATATTGTATGAGTTACCTGAGCGCACATTATTAGAGCTGTACTCTCCTTCCTTGCTAGGTTGCAACAAACCCTACCTCTGTACCGGGATCTTAGATGTCTCTCACAAAGATTGTGCCCTGCTGTTGGTAGCCAACTTAACCACTCTCCCCATAAATGTGTCTGGAGGCCAGGTTACTGGTTATGGCAAGTTGCTTAACACTCCTGATATGCATTGCTACATCCCTTTGGTACCTTCCAGGACTTCCCACAACTGTCTCCAGTCTAACAGAAAGAGGTACTTGATCTGCTATATCAGTTTTCAGATATCTTTTCTAAAGATAGCACTGATTATGGTGTAGCTAAAGGAGTTATTCACCAAAATTATACTGGTGATTCTCCCCCTTCCAAGCTGAACCTTACTGCTGTAGTTGGGTAGAAGACTCTCAAGTGTCTAATGAACTCAAACAGCTACTAGACGCTGGGTTGTTTCCTCCTTCCCAAAGTCCATGGGCCTCCCTTTTGCTCATACTGAAGAAGAAGGATGGCATTTACTGTATTGTGATAGACTATTGCCAATTAAACTCCTTAACCAAGAAGGATTTTTACCCCTTGCTGCTTATCAATGATGCTCTCTGCCGCCTTGGAGGCTCCAAGTTCTTCTCAGCTATGGACTTGTCTTCTGATTACTGGCAAGCCAACCTCTCCTCTGAAGATAGGCAAAAAGCTGTGCTTATTATTTCTGAAGGGCTGTTTTAGCCTACCTTTATGCCACAAGGACTATACAATGTCCCTGCTACCTTCCAACAAGCCATGGATTGCATCCTTTGCAATTTGAAGCTTTCATGTGTCCTATTATATTTAGATGATATAACAGTATTCAGCGCTACTTTTACTGATCACCTGGCCCATCTAAAGGAAGTGTTTCTAAAAATTTGAGAGGCTGGCCTCAAAATGAAACCATCTAAGTGTGCTTTATTCAAGGAACATCTTGAATTCTTGGGCCATGAAGTACCCCAGACTGGGATTTTTCCTATGACCAAAAAAGTTGAGGTCATCAACAAAATGCTTCCACCCATCAATATGCAAGAATTACAGGTTTTTCTGGACATGATGGGTTACTGCAGACAGTTTATCCCTGACTTTGCCAACACAAGCAAACCTCTGGTCCAACTGTTACACAATGTCCCCTTCAAATGGACTAGTAGTCAACAACAGGCCTTTGAGATTCTTAAACAAAAACTCAGAGAGGCTCCCATCTTGGTGTATCCTGACTATGATAAGGAATTCATCCTCTATACAGATGCTATCAACCTAGCTATTAGGTCCATCCTGGCCCAACTAGATAAAAAGGGAGTGGATCACCCTGTAGCGTATACTTCTTGTGTTCTCAACAAACATGAGAAGAACTATAGTTTCACTGAGAAAAAATGCCTTGTTGTACTGCATGCAGTCAAACAGTTCCACCATTATGTGTATGGCACACATTTCACTGTGGTCACTGACCACGCTTTGCTCAAGTGGTTACAGCATCTCAAAGAACCAGAAGGACAACTAGCAAGATGGGCCTTTTGCCTGCAGGGTTATGACTTCATAGTGCTATATTGTCCCAGGATCTAACACCAAAACTCTGATGGATTGTCCTGAATGCCCATCCTTGCTCTACATCCTGCTGAGGATGATCAACAGTATTAACTGATTGGATATCCTTTATCTTTGGAAAGCAAGACAGAAGAAGTTCAAATTGTCCTGTCCAAGCTATCCAAGGACACGCTCATTTGTGACAACTAGCTTTTCAAAAAAGTGAGAGACCAATACCTACCTTATGTACGGCCTAGTCTTTGCCTTTTGTTGGTGCTCCAAGCTCATAAGGAGACAGGACATGGAGGCATTGCCAAGACTCATGACTGGCTCCAGAAAAACTATTTCTGGGAAAATCTTTGCCTGCTGATTCTAGACAACATTGCTAGTTGCCACAACTACCGGCTCCAGCAACCTTGAGCTGCCTCTCACAAGTTCAAGCTAGTCCCCCCTCAACACGCCTTTCACACTGTCAGTATTGACACTGTAGGGCCTCTACCCCACTCTTTCTCAGATTGCCGCTTCATCCTGACTGCTGTTGATCATTTTAGCAAATGGGTGAAAGCTTGCCCTACTAAGGACATCACTTCCAAGACAAATGCTGCCTTCCTATTGTAGGATGTCAGGGACCCACTTCACTAGAATAAGGTCTCTGTACTCCATCCAGTATTCCATATTGATTTCAGGCAAGGTGGCCAATTTCATCAACCCAGCAGTAGCGCTCACATTCTTCATAGCAAGAATCACAACCAAGAGGACCAAGTCAGTGTTGTAGGAGATCAAGAAGAGATTCATACATAGTAGCCATGCTAATACACCCAAGCCACCACCAATGTTATTAGTAAGCATTCTAGGCACTAGCTAGGTTTCCTATATCCAACTATTGTAGAAAGCAGTAAATCTGGGAATTGGGAACAGGATAAAGGTTTTATTAAACAAACAATAATGAAGGAAGGACATTATCCACTTATATAATCCTATGGTCTACCATTGGGAGATCTCAAACACATCTGTTACTTATCAGGGGCTACAGGTAGAGCTCTAAGTTGATCACAAGCATAAAACGTTAGTTATAATCTGGGTCAAGAAATTTGATGTTTCATCATACCCAAGAAGTGAAACAACCAAGAGAGGATTGGGTGGATGGGTAATTGTGAACATGTCTCAGGAAATTCAAACCAATATTGGGAAGTGTAGATTTAAAATTTAACTGCTAAGGGAAAGGTGAAGACTAAACTAAATTCTTTAAAATAATTGATGATGTCAGGAATTTCTTCCTGACACAGGATGTGTTCTATTGCCATGGTTGCCTTCAAGTGTTATTGTCAGACAGTGGAACTAACTTTAATGCAAAGTTAGCAACTTCTGTTGTTGAGGCTTTGGGGTCTCATCAATTCTTCTCAGCTCCCTACAATACTTCCACTAATGGGACTGTAGAGCGTGCTAATTTGACCTTGGTTTCTATCATGAGGAAACTCACATACTCTGATGCTGCTAACTGGGATCTATACTTACCCGCTGCTCTCTTTTCCTATTGTCTCAGTAAGCATTGTTTCAGGGGTATTCCCCTGTTGCTATGCTGTATGGGCGCAAGGCCACCACTCTGTCACTTTTGGAGGGCCCCTACTCTCCTCTGACAAAGCACTGGATCCTGATGCCCACATCAAGAATTTTTTCAACCACATAATTGACATACAGGCCTCTGTGTATACCTCTGCATATAAGACCAAAATGCTTTAGCTATCTCCTGACAATGCTGGACGTTCTCCCTTGTCTGAGTTTAGCATTGGAGACATGTTCTCTATTATCAACATAGAGTAGGAGGACGTGCACACAAGCTAGATACGTTGTGGGTTGGGCCTTTAGAAGTAACCTTCAAACACAGGTCAGATTATACTGTGAAACTCCTCTCCAGTGGTTGTCTGTTTGCCCAAGTGCACTTCAAGTTCCTCTGCAAGTACTACCCGCTAAGGCCAATCTAGAAGGGGGCAATGTTGTGAATGCCTCCATTTATACTGTTTTGATTTTGCCTTTGTTGGGTTATTTTGATAACAAATCCCTTGCTCTTGCTTTTGCTCCTCAAAATGAGTCTGTTTTTGAACTGAGGAATTCAATTGTTTGGTTTTGTGATTCTGCACAACTCACTTACCCCACTCATTCTTGTGGCAAGTGATCCTACCTTCCTAGTATTGTTTTGTGGTACTGCTAAACAATATATATATTTAAATTCCTATTTCCCAATAAAATTTAAGTTCTATTCACATTTATGTCTTTGTGTTTCCAAGTACTTTGACGCCTCTCTCTAGCCACAACTAGTAGAGATTAATCATTTAGGGCCACAAGGTAATCCAATAACCTTCCCTGCCAACTAACTGAGACTTAGTAAAAATCCAATCCTAAGGTTAGGATTCCCCATTGTGTGTCTGTGCAACACCTCAGAATACAACAAACTTGACAGTTTTTGACAGGCCTTGTGAGGGTAGAGTTTTTCATTGTGCAGGAATTTGTCTTGCTTTCTTTTACCCAAGCCTTGTAACAGGTAATTATTGTTGTTTTTTACCTTTAGAATAATGATGGGGCCTACTTTCTCTGGTTGTAGTTTACTCTTGTCTGTGTTCATTATCAAGACCTTGTTACCAACTTCATGTCTGTATTTCAGGGGGACAAAAATATCTTGTAATTTTTCCCTCTCTGTCTGCTTGACTAGTTTTGATGCAAGGTTGGGAGGTCTGATCTGGGTAGAACCTTAATTTTTCATATTTGATCTTGTGAGGGCTTGAAAAATGTTTGGCTGTGTGCTACAAAATAGTTTGAAAGGACGCTTTCCAGTGAATCTGTTCACTTGGGTACAGCACACAAGGAGGGCAGTTGCTAGCTGTTTGGGCCAATCCTCAGGTTTCCTGGCAGTGAGTTTGGCAATGACTTTCAAAAAGCTGTCATTTAATTTCTTGACTCTTCCACTAGCCTGTGGGTGGTAGGAAGTTGTCACTTCATGTTTCTCACCCTTCATAGCAAGGTATACATTGATGTTGTTAGAGGTTAATTATTTGCCTCTATCTGTACTCAACAATATGGCTTTTCAAATTTGTTGATGATTTCCTTGTCTATGAATCTGTGCAAATTGTTACTAGTGTGGGCTTTGACAGCCTGCACCACTGGCTATCATGTAGCAAAGTCAATGGTGAGGATTATGTAAATCTGGAAATTTCCCTTACCTGACATGGGGCCTACAATGTCTAGCATCCATACCTTGGAATGCAACTGTGTTTTAATGAGTGGTACTGACTTGGGAGCATGTTGCTCTTGGCAAACTTTTTTGCAAACCTCACATTGTTCAAATACTTTGTGGATGTCTTGTATAAGTTAGGCTACTATACTTTGTGTTTTAAGAACTTTTATAGGTTCCTGCTCCTGGTATGTTCAAGGTCTCTGTGATAACATAATATTGTGTCCACTCTTTGATGCTAGGAAAGTTAGGGGATGATTACCCTGTCTGGCATCTTACAGTGTAACATCCTATAAATGTTGATAAAAAATGCTTGTTCTTATTGACTGTATCATGCTTTATGTCTGTGGTACCCAGGGGAAAGTATTTGTCCTTGGTTTGTAATACAAGGAGAGGCTAACCAGGGTCCAATCCATTTTTTTCTAGAGGCTTGTACATGAGCTGTGATAGTATACCAGCAGTAACTAATTCGGGTTCAGGCTTATACTGGATGTTCATGTTGAGTCTCTAAAGGAACACCATTCAGTGTGCTTGTCAACAAGAGATATTTGCTTAGGTCTTGAAATAGATAAGGGACCTGGGGTCTGTGAGAGCTGTAAACTCTTACTGTCTCTTGAGGTAACAGCGCCATTTAACTAAGCAGTGTACAATTACAAGGAGTTCCTTGTTGTGGATGGGTTAACAACACTTGCTGTCTGTTAAATTGTAGAAATTTTATGCCACTGGCAGGAATTCTCCAGAGTCTGTTTTGATTTGGACTACACTCCTTATGGAGGCATCTGAGGTGCTGTTTTTCATCTGGTGGTCTCTATCTCTCCTAGTGTACTGCATAATGGGTGATGTCACTAACTTCTTCTTAAGACAGCAGAAGCAAAGGTCTTGCTGGGGAGTCTAGAAAAACTTGGGTTTGATTCCAGTGATGGCAGACAGGGGTCTGTCATAAAATATGCATCTGGGGTGCTGAATTCTATGATATGTTAGTCTACTACTCTTTTTTTAATACTATACCTGTAGCTGGTATAGTTACAACCTTGGTTAAGACAGAAGAATAAAAGTAAATAAGACAAAATTGGTTCTTTATTTGATATGTTAGATGGTTATATAGTGGGGGCAGGGGAATTATTGCCAAGAGAAAGAGGCACCAAAAGAATAACTTGCCATATAGAGGCAGTAGAGAAGTGGTATTAGAAAGTACTTGGACGCAAAAACAATTGGTTTTTACGCACCTTGCCAAATGGAAGAAAGTGGCTCTTAAATGCTACAAATCTATTATTAGCCATGGAAGTGAAGGCCAAGCTCTATGCGCAATAAATCCTTGATTCAAATATCACTTTTTGGGCGCAATTAAATGAGTTTACAGGCATAGAATAGCAAACACGGCAAAACAATTAGGCAATTGGGCAATTGTTCTATTGCCTTTAACATAAAAAGACTATGTTTTGGCTAATCCATTCAATAATGCAGCAGGGGCTGTTAGCACACTACAGTTGGGAATGAACTGGTGCACATAGGCTATCATACCCAGTAATGTCCTGAGTTCTTCTTTTTCTTTAGGGAGAGACATCTGAAAGATGGATGGGATTTTCTGTGCATTGAGTTTAATGCCATCCTTAGATACCACATGTCCTAAAAAGGGTAGCTGCTTGCAATAAAACTGGATTTTTATGGATTGGCTAGTATTTTATGCTGTGCCAAGGTGGCAAATACTGCTTATAAGCTCTTATGATGTTTCTCTAAGGTTTTGCTATAGACAACAATGACATCTGAGTATACTAGGGCATGATTCCTGATGTGAGGAACAAACACCTTGTTCATGAATGTTACAAAGATTGATGGTGCATTGGTCATTCCAAAATTAAGCATGGTACACTAATATGATCAACATTTAGTTCATAAAGTGTTTTTGGGGATATATTCCCTTTTGCTTTGGATATGGTTGTATCCAGTTATCAAGTCAACCCTAGATAATACCTTTGTATTAACCAGCGCACCAAAAAGGTTGTCAATAAGTAGTAATGGATAGTGGTTTTTTATAAGGACTGTTCAGGGCCCTGTATTCCATAACCAGTATCATGAGCCCATCATTTTTTGCCACAAAGAATATGGAGGCCCCAAAGAGTGATTGTGATGGTCTGAGGAGGCCCTTTTCCAGGGCCTCTTTAAGGTAGGCACAGAGCACATTGTCCTCATTTGGTGTGAGACATTATATAGGGAGCTCCTTGGGAACTTTACCCTTGAGTTAAATGGTGAGCTGTATGTGTTTCTTTGGTGGCAGTCCTGTAAGGGCTTCCTTAAAGATATCTGGATTTTGGGCCACTATTTCCTGATCCTGGGAAGTGCCATTATCTTGTAGTCCTTAAATTTTATGACATTGTACTGGCAGGAGTCCCAGTTAATTGCTTTGAGATTGTCTATCTCTTCTTGGGTTTCTGTAATGCGCAAAAATATATGGTCCCAAAGAAGCTGGTCAACTGTGTTGGGGTAAATTTGGTGGTTGACTCCTTCTTGATTGATAATCAGCACAGAGGTGACCCATTCCATGTGAGAGTTGCTCTTTTGTAGTCAATTCAGGCTAGCACCACATCAAATCAAGAGAATTCAATTATGGGTCCTTGGATGGTGAAGTGAAGGCTCTCTATTGTGATGGAAAAGGGGCAGTTTCTCCAGTAACATCAATGTGGTGTTCATCAGCTAAAATTATGTTCTTAATCTATGAAGGATTAGTGGCTAGTTTGAACCTGCTCAAAAAGTTGCTATTGACTAGGGTACAATCTGTGCCTGAGTCCAGGAGTTCTGAGCTTGTGTAACTTTGAAAACAGAAAGGGTAGGACAGCAGTTTATTGGGAAGTCTGACAATGATGTAGAGTACTAGGCCTCCTGAAGGGACCTGAATCATAGGGCACTAGTCTATATCTTCAGGTCAATACTCATTGTTTGACAAGGCTGATGATTGTTGGGAAGAGCTTGGCTCGCTTATTGCTTTCCCTGATCTTTTTCCTCATCCTGTTTGCCCTGGGTGGTAGTGACTCTGAAATAGGTATTATTAGACTAGTCATTGTTCCCATTTTTATTAACATTGGTTGTCTGAGGCTTGTTGTTGTTGCCAGGTGGAGGGAGGATGGGACATCCTGGAGGTGAGAGTCTTTGGGTCTTTCTCTCTTCCCAGTTTGCACCTTTTATAGTGTGCTGGACTTTTGTTCTGCTTTCTCCACTTTGTGGTACAGGCTTTGGAGGTTAGTCACTTGGTCTAAGTTGATGTGTCTCATGATGTGGTGCTTATGGGCATTATAGTACATAAAGTGTGTTGCAGAATTATCAAACCCCATTTTTGAAGGCGCACATAGGTGCAGTTCTTTGTAGGCTTTTGTTAACTCTTTCATCATACCAGTTTGTGTTAAGTTCTTCACTTGGCCAAAAATCATGAGAGCAGTATCTTTTGTTACAAACCTAGCCAAGAAGTCTTGCTTGAAGGTCTCCCAGTCCTTCTCTGTATGGTTTTGTGCCACTTGTCACACTAATTACCTGCATTGTGGTTCAGGAAATTGGAGATATCTGCAATCCAGAAGTGGGTTAGGCACTCCATATGTGTCAAATTGTTCTGGGAAGACCATATTTGTCTGTGGTGTTGTTGTTGTTGGCTTCTGCAAACAACTCCAAGGCCACACTAAAAAGTTTCTGAGCTGTGTGAGCAAGCATTATGCTCTCATCATTGGTTTGAGGGGTAGAAGAGGGGGGCTGAAAGAACCCTTGGGCTGACAAGGGACTGAAGGAAGGAACCAGAATTAACATATTTTGGTAAAGGAAATGTCCTTCTGGTATATCAGTTCCTGGCATGTAGGGCGTCCAATTTAAGGGGAGCCTGGACATAAATCTTTTGTATATTTGTTGACTGCGGCAAGTACAGGCAACAGGAGAAATTTTGAAAAGAAAGGTAGGATGAGGAAACAATCTGTTCTACCAATGTTGTAACTTTGCTGTATTAGCAG
Organism: Entomophthora muscae; assembly: GCA_014839935.2. Taxonomy (NCBI): domain Eukaryota; kingdom Fungi; phylum Entomophthoromycota; class Entomophthoromycetes; order Entomophthorales; family Entomophthoraceae; genus Entomophthora; species Entomophthora muscae. The sequence goes on along the minus strand of QTSX02005088.1, from coordinate 122,836 downwards.
AGTGACATGTGAAAAAAGGATTAAAAACTAGATAATTTTTTATTTAGATATATGAATTATACAGTACTTTTCAACCCTGTTGAGATAAATATATATTAGTCAGTTTAGAATGCATGAACTCACTCTAAAAACAAGATAAAAAATTAATTAAATTATATTAAATTACAATATATTTGGATCCACTTTGTTTTTGTTTTTAGACTGGACCTATGAGTTCTAAACTGACTAATGTATGTTTATCTCAACAGGTTTAAAAAATATTGTATAGTTGGAGTTAATCATTATAAAAGAAAAAAGATTGTCCCAATCAATCAGTTGGATTAGACAGGGGGTGATGTGATCCTTGCAACAGAGTAAAGCGCCAAATTGAGCTTTTCACTGGGCTGGGATTGTCACTGGTTCTATTGCTGGATTTAGTAACTCAAATTGACTTCTGAATTTGGCTAAAAGTCATGGATAAGTTGATTTGAGGGTCACAGAACCTTTTGCATGGAAAGTTGCCAATAATTAACCTTGCAGTTTTGACATTAACAGTAGCTCCATTTTAATAGTGTTTTTTTGGCCAAAAATTAAAATTTGCTGTTTTAAAATACTTATGGTTTTATTAAACTACTGGGGTAGCTCTGAGCTCTAACCCAGTTCATATGGGTGTTTATGATTGAATGCTTGTATCATGAGGGAGAGTTCATATAATCATGCCATCTGTAATTACCAAAAAATTATGATACCATACTTTTGATTTTTGGGTCAAAAAACACCAAGTTACCTGATTTCCACATTTTGGGGCTTTAAATGGCTTGTTTAACTTTTGTTGAAATATTCACATGTTTAGTCAGAAATTAATTGCAATCAGTAGCTTCTTTGACATCATCATGTTTTAAGGGCTCTTTTTTAGTTTGATCTCCTTGGTTCTTGACTTTGTGCAGACGGGCAATTCTGGTCAAGATAGAACTATCCATGATAGAAAAAAGCAGAGGAGTGCTTAGAAAAGCCACTCCTCCTGCATAAAAAGACTTGTACATAGACTAAGAGGTGAATTCAGTCACCATGATTCAATTGCTATATGAGATTCTATACTGTTCTTCACCCAGACTAGAAATAAACTTCCCACTTACCCTTTTTTTAAATTATCATTGAACAGCTTTATTTATACTGAAGCTGTTAGGGCTAAGCTAAAATATATAGTTAAACTTGATTATGAACTCCAAAATATGTGGCAGGACTAATTTCTATCTATAAAGAGTCATTATGAGTCAATGATAAAAGAGTGCTCAAGCAGAGGCTACAAAGATAAATAATATAAATTACAATATTTTTTGAATCAGACAAATTTTATTAAAGAATCAAGTAGGTTGGTGGAGCTATAATGGCAAGGCAGCTTTACAACTTGGTTGAATTTGTTTTCATTTTGCTTAAAAAATTTTACTAGATCAGTTAATTAAAAATAGATAAAAAAACAGGCTGTTTTAATTCAAACTTGCTGTGATATTAGGCTGATTGACCACAAATGATCAGGCTAATCATTGCACTCAGATCTTTGTCAGTTACATGCTGTATTATCAATTGGCTATTATTATATTAGTGTAGTAATTATACATGTACAATCATTAGTTTATTATAATAGATATTGCAGTTATACGCCATATAATTGTTAGTTTATTATTATAGATGCAAAAATTATACGCAGTATTATCACAGATCATCATTCCAATGTGTAATGATTTTACGCTGTATAGTACTATTTTATTATATTGATTGATGATTATATGCTGTAACATTGTTAGCTAATGTTGTAACTGAACCAATGAGGATTCATTATTTGAGCTGCAGAAGACAACAGTCCAATAGAAAGGACAAGAGTGAATAGAATAAGGTATTGTTTATTGTAGAATATTATTATTAATATACCATGTGGGGAAAGCCACAAGGCTACAAGGGGGTGACATAGTGGCATATTCCATGTAAAGTTTGAAGCCAAGGAATAACTTGTGCGGGGATCAGCAGGTCAAATTGATAGCGCTTTTAATTAGGAGGAAGTGCCTGCCATTCAACATTGCCATCAGATTGATTCATGTTGTTATACATGTCAAGGGGTGACTCGTTGAGGCGCCCCTGTGTATTGTAAGATATGTTAGCAGGCAAGTCTGGAAACTTGGTTGCAACACCCCCCTTTCCCCCTGCTTGTTGTCAGACACCAGGATTAGAGTCTGCAGAAGATATGGGAAGGTCTGCACAAACAACCTTTGTGTGGGAATGGTGCAGCAGGGGTGCAAGTAACCATGTAGAGCTTCTTAGTATTCCCTTGGGCATCTTTGAGTTGATAGGTGTGGTTGTCATAGACCATGGTTATTTTGAAGGGCCCTAGGTGATTGGGTTCTAATTTGGCTGAGTTGGGGTTGAGGGTGTAGACAGGGTCACCTACGGCATATCTTGCCTCAAGGTGCTTTGTCCCTCCTTCAATTTATTTGTGTTTAATTTCTCAGGCCTTGGCTTGCCATTGGTTCAGGGATAGAGTTGTCAACAGGGGAGTTTCCTGGGAACTGTAGAACGCAACTTTCCTTGTTCAACTCCTGTCAAACTGTCAGGCGTTCCAAAGGCCAGGGCACTGGGGCTGAACCCAGTGCCTCTGTTAATCCTTGCTTGTAAAAAAAGTAGAGTGGTAGGCAGGTGTTCAGTCCATGCAGTATTGGGGTGTTCCTGTGAGAGCTTGGAAATCAGTTGAACCAGTGAGCCATTTAATTGCTTCATGTGTCCATTAGCTTATGGATGGTATGGGGTTGTGACTATTTGTTGGAGTGCATTCTTGGCGCAGTACGCCTTCATGACATGCCCAACAAGTTTGGGGCCACCATCTGTGATGAGGCGTTTGGGCCGCCCAAAGCAGGCCACAATTTCCTTGCCAATGAAGCAGATGATGGTGGTGGCGGTGTGGTTAGTTGTCACCCAGGCCACTGGCCAACAGGTGAAGTTGTGAGAGAGAGGGGCTAAACTAACTAAGTTTGGCTCCCATCCCAGTGAAACAAACCACCAGGATGCCGCCCAGTGGAGGACTGGGATGGCTACTCAAAGAGGGGACCACAAGGAGGACACAGGAGACATTTGAGGAAAATAAGTGTTCAAACCCATCAACATCAGTCCGGTGAGCAGCCAAGGGGTGCAGGTGGGAGTGGGAGGGAACGCCACAGGGGCCACAAGTGGTACCAAATTGCTCTGGGCCAAACTGGGGAGGAGAGGCAGGTGAGATGTGATCAACAATACCCAGATCCAAGTCATTGCACGTCAAGCTCTTAACCACAGCCTCTCCAGAAAAGAGAAGACCACTGGGAAGATTCCAGAGACTGGAAGGATCTTCACCCACAAGCCGGGCAGAAGAGGAGATTTTTCCTCACAAGTCTGGGGAGGTAAACCACAGGAGCAGCAGAAATAGAGTCAAGGAAAATACCACAAATTTTATAACAGGGAGTATCATGGTTATGATCTCCACAAAATTTGGAGAAGATTGGTATGATTTTCCAAACTGCAAACAATAAAATTATGGAGAACAGGGGCACACACAAGAAAGAAACCAAGCAGGAAACAGCAGGGTGGTCCTGGGAAGCTTGGCAATGGACTCAGGTGGCTTGGGATTAATCAGAACAGAAAGCAGGTTCAAAAACAAAGGAAATAAAGGAAAATTCAAGGTAAAAGTAGATTTTTATATTGATTTTAACTTTAAATTTAGAGTTCAAATGTGAATTTTGAAAGCAAAACAAAAGACAACAGAAACTATACCCTTGAGTCTGCTTGGATGATGCCAGAAGAGAGCCTGAGTTCAAAACAGGTTGCAATAAGGTAAGCATAAAGATAATGACTAACTCTTTAAAAATTAGATGGTAGGAACTCCAAGCAGGGGCTCCAAACAACACTGTTTTTAAAATAAAGTGCAATAAAACCAAACTTTTAATGATTTGGAAAATAGACAAGCAGGGGACTGAAAGTCCCCTTGCTGTATTAAAAGGAATGGGTTGCAAGGAAATGTGATCACATGATATTTGGCTCTGGATCCAATTGGCTAGAAGAGAAATTTTGCTGGATAGGACCAGGGAGACTGGAGAGTTTCACTCTAATTTCTGCGGTCTGATCTGATTGGCTATAAGAGGTACCAGGCATTTGGAGTTCACTTGAGTTGTTGAGCGTCAATGTGGCAACCTTTAATTGGCTAGCTCTGATAGTTTTTAAAAGTGGGTGACACCGGGCTAATAAGTAGTCTAAATTAACCAATGTTTCTTCCCAGGAGGGAGCAACCAAGGGCAAGGGATCCGTGGGATAGGCTAGCACAAACCTCTCATCAACTGTGTGCTAAATCCTCTAAAGAATGAAGGGGTTTGGCTGGCATTTTTGGGCCTTTCTTGGTGGGGGGAAGATTGTGCAATCCAATGCCAGAGGTGGCAGTGAATTTACAGAAGTAGTCAATGGCAGTTATGATGTATTTCTTTCCCAGTCTGTCTTTGGGGAGGGGTCCCACAATGTCAATGGTCCACTGTTTGAAGGGTTTCATTGCTTTGATGGGCAGGACAGACTTTGGGGGTGCAGGTTTAGATGTATTCTTTTTGCACAGCACACATGTTTCAAGGAGATCCAAGATGTCTTGATGCATACACAGCCATCAAACCTTCTGTTTCATGATTATGAAGAGTTTACGTCCTCTGATGTGACCCAGGGTTTGATGGTAATGTAGTATGGTGTCACCTTATTGTGTGGTGGGGATGTAAGGTGTCTTCTCACCTGTCTCTGCCCGGCGGCAGACGTTGCCAGCATCTGTGGTGAACTGAATTTTGTTGTCCTTCAGCTTTGAGATGGTTACTGAGTTAAGGCCTTTGTAACAAGTTGCTTCAGGGCAGAGGTACAATATTGGCCAATCTGGATCCAAGCCATCATCCCCAGTGATAGATGCTACGTAGAGGCATGAGAGGGTGTCAGCTGTGACAAGTTCCTTCCCAGGCTTGTACTTGATGCACAACTGATAGGGGGATAGGCGCTTGACCCAGCCTGCTTGGCGGCGTGTTAAGTGGGACTGTGTGTTAAAGTACTGGAGTGACTTGTGGTCTGTCAGGACGCAGAGTGGAAAGGTAGCCCCTTCCAGGTAACAGTGCCACTTCTTGACGCAGTGCACAATTTTCACTAATTCTTTATCATGAATGGGTTAATGTTGTTCTGAATCAGTAAGCTTCCTGGACTCATATACCACAGGGAGGAAGGCGCCATTATCAGTTTCTACCTGTAGCACGCCCCCTATGGCCCTGTCAGAGGCGTCAGTCTCAAGTTTGTACTGGTGGTTTTGGTTGGGGAACTGCAGTACAGGTGCTGTTGTAATTATCTGCTTCAACGTCTCAAAGGCTTGATCTCTGGCAGGGGTCCAATGGAAGCGCTGTTTGGTGTTGAGGAGTTTGGTTAGAGGTGCAATTAGTTCCCTGCAATTGGGAATGAACTTGCGCACGTAGGCAACCATGCCTAAGAATGTCCACACCTGGCCCACATCAGTGAGGGGCAGCATGCTGGTGATTGCCTTGATTTTGGCAGGGTTGGGCTTTATCCCTTGGGCAGAGATGGTGTGCCCAAGGAATAACAGCTCCAACTTGAGGAACTTGCATTTGGAGGGTTTAGCTTTTAGCTGGTTTTTCCAAAGGGTGTCAAGGACAGCACAGAGGTGTTGAAGGTGTATGGTTTGATCTTGACTGAAGACAATAATGTTGTCAAGGTACACAACTACACATTTCCCAATCAATTCCTCAAATGCTTTGTTCATCAACATGGCAAAGGTGGAAGGAGTGTTGGTCATTCCAAAGTTAATGACTTGACTCTCAAATAACCTGTAGCATGTGCAGAAGGCAGTTTTTGCCTCATCCCCTGGTGCAATGCAGACCTGGTTGTCCCCTGTGGTGAGATCAATCTTGCTAAAGACCTTCACACCTGTGATTGTGTCAAACATGTTTTCAATCAATGGCAGGGGGTACTTATTCTTAACCGTCACCTCATTTAGGGCGCAGTAGTCTGTGACCAGGCAAAGGGACCTGTCCTTCTTAGCTACAAAGAAGACTGCCACCCTGTATGGAGAGAGCAAGGGGCAAATGAAGCCCTTATCAAGCGCATCCACAAGGTGCTGGCAGAGGGTCTCATCTTCTTTTGGTGTGAGACAATATAAGGGACGTGCTTTAGGTAACAACCCTTGGAGTTGTACAGCATGATGGATCTCTTGGGGAGGTGGTAGTTGGTCCAGTGTTTTGCTGAAGACGTCCTTATACTCCTCAAGGAGTGTGGCAAGTGCTGGTGGAGGTGAAGTGGTCAAGGGAGGAGCTGCAGATGGTTCAGTATGGATAACTTCAACTGAGCATTGATTAAAGTCTAGTTTCCCCCCTTGAAATTGTAAGAGCCTGTCTCTGTTATTCTGAAAAACACAGTATTGTGAAGAAGCTTGCTCATTTCAACATGATATATTTGAAAGCCCACCCCATTTCTATTGAGGGTGATAACAGATGTATCCCAGTCAATGTAGGGACAATTGTGACAAAGCCAGTCAAGGCCAGCAATTACATTGTGGCTGAGCCCGGCCATAATTGGCCCAGAGAGTTTAACCTGGATGTTCCCCATTCTCACATAGAAGTGTACTGTCTCATGGGTATTTTGCCACTCCATTGGAGTCAACCACCCACACTGCCTTGAATCTGCTTGGCACTTGGTCTAATTGTTGAGAGTTGACAAACGCCTGGTCAACCATAGTGTGGTTGGCCCCTGTGTCTACCAATAGTTTGTGAGTGTTTCCACAAAAATAGAAGGGATAAGCCAAGCGGGTTACTTTATTGAGGGAGTGTCTTGCTTGAAGCACAGGGTTGTCACTGTGAACCTGGAAGACTATAAGGGTTTCAACTTTGTGTACATTATATTTGCATAGATTTTTGGCAAGGAGGGATTGAGAGTGAGGGTCAGCTAGGATTGTAGGACCTCTTGTACCTACAACCCCCAGGCTTTTCCCTGGTCCTCAATTTGTGCTAGCTGGAGTTCCCCTTGCAGGGGTGTTTGATCCCATTCTCCTGCTAGCGGCAGCCCACTTGGTTGTGGCCACTGCCAGGTGTTGCACGAGGTTGAGGTGGAGTGTCATTAGTATGGCAGAAGCCCATCAAAGCCTGATTGTTGGCCTCCACAATGGCCTTATAACAGTCATTGATGAAGGTGCAACAACCCACAGGGACCCACTTACAGATATGGGGCTTGAGCCCATTGATTATTAGGATCAGAAGCATGGTATTCCTGTCAGTTACGGCTTTGGGGGTGGCGGCAAGAGCTTGCTGCCAGGTGGCAAGGTACTTGGGAACAGATCCAGTCTATTTAATTGTTAAAAGGGGAGTTCCCACCACAATAGGCGAGAAGGTTTTGCTGTAGCAGGATCTTGCAGCGTCCCAGAATGCTGCCTAGGTGACTTCAGTTTCCTGACTGGCCCAGTTGGTAAACCATACAGTGGCGGTCCCTGTGAGGCGCCCCAATGCAGTGGCAGCCCACATGAGTTTGGGAACCTGGCAGATATGAAGGCGGGTCTTGGTGGATTGAAGCCAACTGACAATGTCATCCACTTTGACTCCACCCGCAAAGTATTCCAGCTGAATAATGAGCATATGTTGTGAAAGGTCTGACTGGGGAGGGGTGATGCTGGCGTCACGCTGCCCAAGGCAGAGTTAATTATACACACCTGTAAGGACTAGCTGATATTAGTAAATAACATACCCATAAGGGATGTCCCCCTCAGGGATTGGCAGGAAGTTTTCTTGATGGGGAGTAGCCATACATCCCCGTACTCTGTCCTTTCTTAGGGGGGATTTTTGTTTTAGGTAGGTTGTGAACCTACCGCTGCTACCACTGTTATAACTGAACCAATGAGGATTCAGCATTTGAGTTGGGGAAGACAACAGTCCAATAGAAAGGACAAGAGTGAATAGAATAAGGTATTGTTTATTGTAGAATATTGTGATTAATATACCATGTGGGGAAAGCCACAAGGCTACAAGGGGGTGGCATAGTGGTGTGTTCCATGTAAGGTTTGAAACCAAGAAATAACTTGTGCAGGGATCAGCAGGTCAAATTGATAGCGCTCCTAATTAGGAGGAAGTGCCTGCCATTCAACATTGCCATCAGATTGATTCATGTTGTTATACATGTCAAGGGGTGACTCATTGAGGCGCCCCTGTGTATTGTAAGATATGTTAGCAGGCAAGTCTGGAAACTTGGTTGCAACACCAATATAGTTATTATCATTAATTACACAGCATGTAATCTTGAAATCATCAATTGTTTATTGCTTATTCTATCCTACTGGACGTTGTATCAACTCAGTCCCACCTAGCCTGATGGGTGTATATGATCATATCAAACAAGTGATATACAAATGGCTAAGAAATACCAAGTTTGGATCAGTATTACATGGCGTATAATCAGATTCCTTATTGGTTTGGGTCAGCATTACACAGTGGATAATCTATGGGTCAATACTGTATTGATTCTGCTATTATATGGTTTATAGTTCCTAATTCAACCTGTTGCATTAATAATCAGAAGGCTTGCCAGCCAAAAAGGACCACTGATTAACCCCTGGAAACAGAATACTGGAATTCTACCTTCCAATGTAGGAGGACTAAACAGGGATCATTTCTAAGCATCAACCAAATATGGTATAGTTTCCCAGCGCAATAATAGACATATAAGATACAGCCAATCAATAAATGACAGTAGGCTATCTCAAGAAGAGCGTAGGCTGTAGCTGAAGTGCCATGTACACCTTGCTAAGACCAGTAACAGCACATGTACCAAGGACAACCAATCAGGATAGACATAACCAGCAAAGATAGACCTATTGCAAAGGTAGCCACTGAGAACTGTCTTAAAGGACAAGAACAAGGGTTGTTACAGTATATATTGATACAGACACTTGAAAGGAAACAACAAGTTCTTAGTTACATCTGGATAGATTGCAGCTGCTGGCTAGATTGTACTCCAGTTTTAATAAACGTAATTATCTTCAAAGTTCTATTCTATTTCAGTCTGTAGTGCTCTTGCATAGGATTAGGTAGATTACATTGGCAAGGCTATCATCTACCTATAGCTTTGAACATACCAGCAATAAACACAAGTTTCTCAACACTTGCTAAAAGTTGACACTCCAAGGTAGCTGCCACATTAGATAATCACACTTAGTTCTTAGAGTACATCAAAGATAGCACTAAACAATTACATTTTGAACAATAACACTCATGCTGTACTATTCCCACCCACAATTTCTTCATCTGCACTTTTCTAGATGTCTCACAGGCCCTATGCTCTTTAATAAAACAGGAAAGAGCAAGGGCTAGGGAATTGTTGCAACTAATTTGGGCAACTTAGTTACCTATGCATCTCATAACACACAGGGGGTGCTCATTGAGTCACTCCATGGCAAGTCTAATGTTATAGCTTCACTTGACCCCCAAGCAAAGTGAATCTCATACTCACACATAAGGCACACAGAAAATTCACATCAATAATCCTAAAAGCTATACAAAGAGCACTGATAATCCCTATTTTCCCCTATGCAACTTTCTCACCCCATTGGTGGCACAATGACTTTCCTGTATGGTATAAGGATTCTTGCTCTTCTAAAAGAAGATCATACTATTACAAATCTCCTCCCTGCCCTCTCTCTTGGACTGTTGGCTTCATCTAACTCCAAGTACTGGATAGAAACGGTTCAGTTGCAACCAAATCCCACATTTTAGATATGTATATCCTTAGTTTGTTAGATGTGGTTTGTTAGGTACTAGTTGAATGTCTTGTGGTTGGGATTTACAGCTTGAAAATTTCAATTATTTAGATAAAGCTAGTTAAATAGTAGCTTTTTAATAAATATGCTTTTACTAAATCAGGTGAGCTTCACACAGATTAGGGTGCAAGTCATGGATGCTGGATTTGACAATATCATATTATTTCTAAATTAATATATTGTTTTTAATTGAGTTCTCAACATATTCCTTCTGCTAATAAGATGTTTATAGTTTTAGAGAAGTTAACTAATCACCCAGAACTATAGCAAGCATCAGGCTATAAAAAGACAGAATAATTGCACCTGAAAACAGTCAATGCAGGCCAGTGAGAGCAAGGGTGTGGTTTCAGGCTGATAACATCTTTCCACCACATGGAATGTAAATTCTGGATAAAATCTCATTTTTGATTCAATGCAGTTGTAATAATGGAAGTTTCTATTGATTGATAGGCAGATATTAAGTTTTTATATATCAGCCTTGACTGAAAATTCAAAGATGTCAAGTGATATCTTTAACAGAGTTCATAATGATAAGTGTGTTCTGGTTAGTAACAAGAAGAGTGATAAGCTAAGAAAGGTTGACAAATTAAGCTTAGTCAATTATAAGGTGGCAACTGTGGTAAAATTGACTCCCTGGCTCTCAATACTATAGTAAAGTGAGAATTCTTCTTTTTCCCTGATTGACAACTCTAAATTGACACTTTTTTAATTAAAGGATCTTAATGTACTAAAAACTTTTAATATAAAGAATTAAGCTATAAAACTATGTTATACTAAAGTAACTCCATAACACTCAAAATGCAATAAAAACTGTATCTTACTTAATGATAATAAAAATAAATAAGCAATTTTTTCTCATTATACTATGTAATTTACACTCTTTATTATATAAATATTTTATATTACAATAAAAATTAAAATTCCAATGAACCAAAAAAAATACAAACACAAAAAATAAAGTTATACAAAATATGAAGAAATATTAAAACTTATTTGATATGGTTTGTATAAGTTAAACTGTTAATATCATATGTTTTATTAGGAAATTAACAAAAATTAAGATATTTCACTTACTTTCAACTATAAATATTCATCTCAAACTTACCATGCATGCATAGAATAATCACTGCTACTTAATTCAATCAAAAAACAGGAAATAAAAACTAAAAACTAAAAACTAAATGATCAAAACCAAAAAGTCAAATTTAAGCTAAAAAGTTAAACATTAAAAGTAAAAACCATATAAGCAAGGAAGTTTATTCCTCCCCCCTTTTTACCCTTATTCATTTTGGCCCCTTCCAGGAGGGCAATGGCAATAGGCTCAAGCTACTTCTTGATGTCAGAGGCCTTATACTTGTGCTTGGCTTCACCCTGGATGACCTTTGTGAAGAGGCTGGATATGGTGGTAGGCTTGGTGGGGGGACAAGGTTGGTGAGATCCCTGAGCTTAGAGATGGTATTTTCCTGCTTGTTCTGGAGGAGGGAAAAGAACTTATTGAACTTTGGGTGCAGCCCAAATTTATCCTTAAGATGCTTATGGTAAGCCTCAAGAGCTGAAGTTGTCTTCAGTTCATCATTCACCACATCCTGGTACACATTCCAGCTGGCCTTGGCTTGGGCCTTACCTTGCCTCTGAGTGACAACCTTCCCAATCCACTGGGGCTTAAAGTGCTCAAGGAAAGGCTTGAAATCTGGATGCTTTGCTATGTAGGGATTCTTTGAGAGAACCTCAAACCCCTACGCAGTGTGCTCTGGCTTTAAAAAAGCCAAGGCACTAAATTGTGCCAGCACAAATTTGCAGGTGTCCAAAGTGTCCCTCTGTCTCAACCTACTAAGCTCAACATGGGCCTGCACATTGCAAGCAAATGCTTAGCAGAAGTGAAAGGGGCACTCCTGTACCTCCCTGATAAACAGCTGCTCAAATGCATTGAACTGAGCAGGCTCAAAGTCCATAATGCATATGTGAGGCCCCAGAGCTCTCAGCCTTATCTTTTCCTCCAAGTTTAGGGTACCTGGTCTTTGTCTGCATCAAGAGGGTTGGTGTAGGTGTGGGGAGAGGTATTCTTGGTATTGTCATTTGGAGAGGGGGAAAGGGAAAGCTCTTGGCAGAGGATAGAAAAAGTGTGGGTGTAGATGGCCTCAGTGGCCCCAGGAAAAAGGAAGAATGCAAGTGGCATCACCTGGATGTCAATCTGGACATAGATCATCCAGAGCTGTTAGAACATCCAGAGGCAAGTGAAAAAAAGTACCATCAACTAGCCAGGTTGATGCCCTTTTCAGTTCCATCAGGTTCTGCTGAGTTGAGTAGCAGATAATGTGGTCCTTAAGCTTGGACTGGCGTTGTGAATAAGAAAGTGCTCCCCACTTGGAAGCTGATTAAGCTCACAGGTGAGTGTGAGCTCTGAAAAGACATCTGAGGCCTTGGGAAGGGAGATTGCCAGAAATTTTTTTTATTGTTTATAAGCTTAACCAGTTGCTCCTGCGGGGGCATTAACTTGAGATTGTTGAGCTGCAGGTGTTGAAGGGCCTTGATGGCCAAATCAGAAGCACAGATGTTAGAAAAATTGGGAATGACTTGTACAAGATGCCACTTAAGCATCCTTGTGATTAAGTGATTAGGGGGCTTACAGGTGTGCTCCCCCTTCTTGGCTGTGACCCGTTCCTAGCCTTTGGTGTTTAGGCGGGCTCCACAAGACTTATCCTCACAGACAAAGTGCTTACTCTTGGTGTGCCGCTTTTGGTTGAGAAAGTTGAATATGTAGTTATCAGCAACGTAGCCAGGGCCACCCTTTACAGACATGATTGGGAAGTAACAGGGGAAGCGCTTGGGGACTTTAAACTCTCCGTCCACATTATAAATATTGTGGATGGCCAGTGGATCCCAAGCCACATGACCAGAAGCTTTGAACTTCTTGGAGTACCTCTCTGGCTCATCTTAAGGATCAGATGAAGGAGGGAAAGAAGAGCTATCAGGGGGGAAGGGTTCTTTGAGACCTGCTTAGATGCCTCCTTCTTCTTGTCAGAAGAAGAGGTAGGCTCTTTGAGCAGCCTTTTCTTTCTTGGTGTGGCGCTCCTTTGTGGGCTAAGAGTTAGCCTCTGTCCCATAAAATGAGTGATCAGTGAGATCATTTTCAGATTTGTTGGGTGATGAGTGGTGAGGGGAAGTTAAAGGTGAAAGGGAAAATGAGGGTGGAGGGGTGAGAGAAGATAGAGTTGGGGGAGAGGGAGTGGGAGACTTTGCCTTTACAGGCTTCTTGGCACACTTGAGGGTGGTTGCAGGGTCCTTGGAGCCCTTTGAGGCTTGACGCTTGGTAGGCTTGTTGTTCTTGTTTGATCTTGGCTAAAGAAAAGTTTAGTATTGTAAATAAAATAATTGAAAAGATATATTAAACACAAAGATTTAAAGCAAAGCAAAATATAAGTAAAAAGTATGCAAATTAAGTTTTATTTATCAAGAAAAAACAAAAAAAGTAAAATAGAAGCTCAAAGTATAGAACTAAAGGTTAAAACATAGAAAATAAGTAATATTTGATGAAGTATCAAAGATTTTAGGTTCAGCATAACATCTTAGGGATAAATCAATAAAAAGTATAATTAAAAATAAAATAAAATATATAAAAATTATGTGGGGAGTACCAGGGAGAGTAGTAGATTATAATTGTAAAAATTATTAGATGAACTTTTTTTATTGGGGGTTAAACATTTAAAACTTAGTAAGACTCAAGTTCAGTACTGTCAATCAGCTGAAAACCCCCTAATTCTCACTGTCAAGTGAAAAAAGCTGAATTCTCACTGTTAAAACTTATTAGAGTCAAGCCAAAATATCAAATTTACTATATTTTTTACATATGTTGCAACTGAACCAATGAGGATTCAGTATTTGAATTAGGAAAGACAACAGTCCAATAGAAAGGACAGGAATGATAAGAATAAGGTATTGTTTATTATAAAATACTGTGATTAATATACTATATGGGGAAAGCCACTGGGCCACAAGGGGGTGGCATATTTCATGTAAGGTTTGAAGCCAAGGAATAACTCATGCAAGGATCAGCAAGTTGAATTGGCAGTGTTCCTAATTAGGAGAAAGTGCCTGCAGTTTGACATTACCATCAGACTGGTTCATGTCGTTAGATACAACAAGGGGCAACTCGTTGAGCGCCCCCTATGTAACGTAAGATACATTGACAGGCAAGTCTGGAAACTTGGTTGCAACACATATAAAACTTGCTTAAATTTAAAACAGGTTTGAAAGTTAACCCAAAAACAAGGCAGTTTCATATGCCCAAAAATTAAAAAAATATAACATAAGTTAAAAAAGTAAATGTGTGGAAAGGTGTTTATTAGTGATAATATTATGCTGGGAGGAGCTGGGAGTGTTTTATTTACCATTGTGTGTGCTAAAACGTTAAGAAGCTCTCTGTACTAATCGCAAAGTTAAAGTGTCAAGTGGATGGGTGTTGAGTGGTGCTCATAGTGTGTCACTATTTAATTTAGCCTTGATTCTGAGCTTTCTATTGGTTAAATCTGAAATCAATTGTGTGGTGAGTGGATAGAGTCAAAATGGAGGGGGAGTTGAGTTTCTGTTTTTTATAAAGTACATATGAAATCTCTTAATAAATTGGGCTTAATTTATGTGGCACCACTAAATATACAAACCCAGAATAGACATAATGTAAAACAAGTGGGGTATTTGATTAATGTTTAGACCACTAAATCCAGTATAGTGGTGTGTGGGAGCTTAATCAACGACTATGACACTAATAATAAAAATATAATAGTAAATAATAAATTTTATATAAGTGCATATGTGTTTTATTAGTAGAATTAGGATTTGGCTTAAAAAGTGTCAAACTGGCCACTTTTTCTTTCAGAGTGTCAAACACAAGTTTTTTTCATTTCTATTAGTAAATTTACTTATGAATTGCCCTTTAAATTGGTCTTTGAGCTAACAGATTTATTAAACAGAGTCGAATTCAAGTGAATTTAATACCAGATTTCAGGTTTGAACCCCTAAATTACTGGTAAAAATTAGCTTAAAATTGGTTAAGCCAAAAATACTATTAGATTCACATATGCGGCAGTTGACTCCCTGGTACTTGACAATCTGTTGAATACCAGGGAGTCAACTTCACCACAGTTGCTGTCAATAGCAGTGTATGAATAGGGTTGAAATATTTAACTATGCTTGTCAAGTTTGAAAAGCTGATTTAACAGTGGTAATATATAGTTGCAAACATAATATTGGCGAGTATATACTTACACCTTCGACCAGCAAGATACATTACTAAAAACTGCTAGGTTAAACCCTGGTTAGTCTAACGCATCCCATAGAATCAATTTAATCAGCACTTATAGATAAAATCACTGTACAGGGATTGAACTTTGCTGTAAGTATTCAATTAGATATAATAAAGTATATCAGAGATTCAATAAGCTTTGGCTGTAACTAGTGAAATGAATGATAAAAACATTATATTATATTATTGAAATGAAAGGCTTTATGGTGCTGCACTAAAAGCTAATATATTGCCTAGGCAGAATATAACAAGCACAAAAAATGTCAAAGTAGCTTACCAGTAGGGTTGGCATGTTTTATTGAGTTAAGATGGATACTGGATTAAAGCTCGTCTTCCTCATCTTCTTTAAGATCCTCAGAATCTTCGTCCTTCTCCTCGGCACTCTTTTCAGCATCCTCAGCAGCCTTCTCCTTGGCAGAAGCCTCTTCTTCGGCTTTCCTCTTAGCCTCTTCAGCCTCCTCTTCTTTCTTGTCTTTCTCCTCCTTGACTTTTTCTTCGGCTTCCTTGAATGCAACGTAGTGGTCCTGAGAGAATTGTTTGGCGTACTCAACGTCGTCAGTGACGAGAATGTTATCGAAGATGGTGCCAGACTTTACTTGCCAGAGGTCGAACCCTACGTGCGAGGAAGTGAATTGACCAATGGTATCATCTTCCTTGTACTCGGGGTTGGGGATCTTCTTGGGCTTCCACTCACCCTTGTAATCGGGGTTCTTGATCTCCTTGGGCTTCCATTCACCCTTGTATTCGGGGTTGGGAATTACAGGTACTTCCCACGAACCATCATCTTCGTCATTCCAGTCCTCGGGTTTCTGGGCCTCGGGATCAGGTATGGTGGCGGGACCATCAACCCAGTCTTCAGGCTTCTTGTCTTCAGAGTCGACAATGTATTCTTCTTCGACCCAATTATCGGGCTTCTTGTCTTCAGGATCATCGATCTCCTTGGGAGGAAGGAAGTCCCAATCCTCGAGAAGGTTACCACTCAATTTTTCTTCGTTATCAACCAGAACCTTGTATTTTTTGTCGGGATGGATGATCAAAGTATATTGATGGGTAAGAACGTCATTGGGGACGCTAACATAACGTTTGGTGAGCTTGTTGTCGCCCTTGTAACTGATGATGACGTGTACTTTGCGATCGGAACCACAGACATCGGGCTAAACTATAAGTACAGATTGAAACTTTAGACTTACCCCAAACATGACATTGTAGGGAGAACTGCCATCAAATTTTTCAGGATCAAGATCATTAAGAAGCTGAATATAAGTCAAATATTCTAAAAGCAAAACTGTACCTTGATGTACCCACCACCACAGTCGATGTCCTGTTCAAACTTGACAGAGAACTGGAGAACAAGATCTTTGTCAGCGCTGTTGATGGGTTCATCGAGTGCTGTAGAGATTGCGTAGAAACGGGCATCCTGGGAGGTCTGTAGCCCAAGGTTTTCCTTCTCGTCAGCAAAAAAAAGCACCAGCACTGTGTTTGAACTCACCCAAGTCAGACTTAGCCTTAGAGACGATCCAGCGGTCAAAAGGATTGCTAGAGAACTGTTCCTCGAGATAAACTTTGCCGGTGACAGCGGTAAGGGCAAAGGCGGAGAGTAGGGATAGCGACTTCATTTTCAGTTCAAATTGATCAAGTCTTGCTTCAAAAGATTCAATTTCCTAATATTTCTTGGCTGCCCCTGACGCTTATATCCTCACCTTAAACACTAGCCTTACTTGGTCTACCAATCAGCCTTGTCTTTGTGGCATCCAAAGCCCATCGTTAATCCATTTCTTGCCAGCTCATACTCAGAGCCCCATGTGCCGTCACAGCCAATCAAATTGCGCCACTTTTGTATCCTTGGTATCCTTGAGCCTTAAGCCAATCATGCTCGCCAGCATCACTAGAATGTGCCAAGCAATCGCTCAAGAAATTGAAAATCCGGTTCCTCCTTTAAATATCTATTTTAAACCAAATTTATGCCCTTTGCAATTAAAATGGCACACTAGCCAGTCTTGTGCTGCCAAACAGGCAACTGCTTCATTATCCTCACATTACTTGTCCAAAGCTTAAAACTGGCCTCTAGGAACACTGCCACGAGTGTGAGTTTTCAAAAGCAAAGGCAAATGCTTCTCGCCACGTATCTTGCAGTCATGGCAGGTTGACACGCGACTTAAAGCCATACATAAGTTAATCATTTACCTAGTCACTCGAAGGCGATTGATTGGATAACATATTTATACACCAATCAACAATTGCCTAGGATCTGTATTCAATTATCATTTAAGTTTGTTCTGGAACCTTCCTTAAAATTCACCCCAATGCTATGATGCTATTGGGTCTTGACCTATTCACATGGAAATGCGGATAAACGGCTCTTCTTAAAGCCCAACCTTATCCACCCCTTGTCACATGTAAATGGTATATTTCCCATTTAGCCCTTCTAGTGTATAAGACTCTTTGTATAGAGTATCCAAGTTTAAATACAAGGTTTAAATAAATCATGATTTCCTTATTTGGTATTTAACTCTATCTTGAAGAAACCCTTAATCCTCTAGTTTTTACCAGCACAGACATCTGTCTTTCGTATGCTTTCTAGGGAAACATATTTTTGATGCAAAGTGAATCATAAACAACGAACCATCAGATAACGAAAGTCCAATGTTTCAGATCTTTAACCCGAATTTTTTTAAAAAGGGTATCTTTTTAAAAGTTGCTAGATTTTACTTTTGTTTTAAACAAAGGCAATTAGAGGTCAATGGACGAGAAGTACCACCAATAGGAAAAATAGATTTCTTACTAAAGCGAAATCAAGTTTTATACTAAATTCCAACTTTAGAGCCTGCACTATAGTTGACCCTACTAATATTAGGGCAGGAAGATGTTCAGACAGCTGATTTCCTACAACGGATTTCCAGTCAACTTTGATCCAGCTATACTTTTCTCCAGATGTAACTGTTTTAGATTTAAAATAATTAAAAGTCTAAAGACTCCTCTATTTATTAATCAGAACCTTGATCAATATTTTTAATAATTATATTTTTATTTTATTTTTATTTTTTGCATTTAACAGGCTTAATTTAAAACTATTGTCACAACATCTTCGATTACTCCCTCTCAGGAAACTAATTCCCCAAGTGACTCACCAAACAATTCCCTGACTAACCATTAAGTCGGTGATACTGTTATCATTAACCCATCTATTACGGGGATCAAACATTTCAAGTCATAAAAGGAACACTAATTGGACAAGCCTTGTGGCTGTCATGACGTACATGGACAGTTTGTGGCTTCTCATGATACTATATAATACTCTAAATTCATATCAATAAAGTATCATTCTCTTCTTAATTTCCCTTTTTCTTTTGTTTATTATACTCCTCAGAAATATAACCTAAACAGTGGTAGCACAGGTAGGTTATCCACACCTACACAACTTAAATTAAAAATTCCTCCAAAGAAAAGAACCCAGTAGATGGCACTTCCTACTGGCCAGAGACAATATGAAGAAGGACAGGACGTCCCAGAAGGGTTCATTGTCTTCAACAATGTCCTTGTACCAACCAAACAGTACAGCTTCCTCAGTACGCACAGGATCCTGAACCCAGCTCCAATTCCTGAAATAACCAAAATACCCAACATTATCTTTCAACACCTACATTTAGCAAAAATTGGGACGTTCTCAGGACTACACTGTAAAAATGATAACATATGGATTCAAAGCACCCAAAACAAGTTTACACAAGTAGGCTACCCTGGCAAACTCTAGGCTAGTAAAATTATCATACATGTTACTGATGCTGTCTCACGCTTTGTAAGTGAGTGGTTTGACCAACAACTTGATCACAACAAAGACTGAGACATGTTCAAAACCGCCTTTCTGGAGAAAATTTGCCATAAAAAACTCTAATGTGGTGATATGACAGAACTAAAGACCTTCAAAACAACAGAAACCATTGAGGAGTACATTACTGTCACAGTAAGTTTCATAATGCCAGGAATTATTCAGCCAAGTAGAAAAGCTTAGAAAGTCAGAAAACCTTTAACAAAAATGACTGATTTATCAGATTTGAATCAAACAGTTGATTGAAAATGAGTTACAGTTC
Source organism: Entomophthora muscae (assembly GCA_014839935.2). Lineage (NCBI taxonomy): Eukaryota > Fungi > Entomophthoromycota > Entomophthoromycetes > Entomophthorales > Entomophthoraceae > Entomophthora > Entomophthora muscae. Next base: position 103,629 of record QTSX02005088.1, on the reverse strand, counting down.
TCCAGTTTGCTGGTTAAATCTGATTTTCCCCCGTAAGTTGATGTTGATAAATTGATGTGATTTAAGGGTCACCAGATATGAACTTGTTAATCAGCATGGTCATCAGAATTTGGTCACACAAGGGTTCTTTGCAACCTGGACTAGATACTCACTTTACAATATGAAAGAAATAAGAGCCTAGGATCCAGGCAGTATTGCTTAGTCAATTTTTGATATATATTGAATAATTTTCACTGTTTCAACTCTTAAAAGTTGAGTCCTCCCAAAATTTACTCAATAAAAATCACTTATTCCCTAGTCTAACTTTACTTTTGGAAATGCATCCTGTATTTGGATTGTTACGCTACATCCCCTACAATTTAATCCTTAGCCAGATTATTACAGGAAGATGGGGGCCTGCCGTTGGTACTTTGTTGTTGTCACTGCCAAATGTTAATTCAATGCCTGTCAATCTTGGAGCTGTTCCTACTACTGTCAAAGCTGAAACTCATGTGCTATCTAAATGTACTGAATTTTACGCTGAAGACACTCTGATTCTCTTGCAGGCCATTTATCTAGGGCTTTTCTGGTTGGGGTTAATTATTTTACTTAACCCTAGTATCTCATTTGGAAATTTCATAAAACAGTATCTGAAGCTGTGTTGGTGGTTAATCATTAACTCTATGTGAATTTGGTGGGTGATTCCCCACCACATGGAGACAGCTTCTTATTATTCTGCAATTTCTGTCACATTACTCAACTCTTCCACGTCTGAGTTTTTGAAAGCAGTTTGTCATGAGTTTGTGTTTCTTTTCTCCTGCTTTGTTGAGATATCTGCATTCATCATGTTTATTTGCATAAGTTCTTTTCTGAGTTTTCAGTTTGGACTTTTCTTTAATTTATGGTTTCCATCTCGGGTTGCAGTTGTTGAGACTGGACCATCTGTTTCCTATTTCTGCCGCACCATGTCATTTTGGCGTCTGGATTATTTTCCTGCCCTACCCACTGATGCAATTTTGCATAAAGTTTTGTCAGCCTTATCAATCTATTCTGGCTCTAGCCTTAGTTGCAGATTGCAAGTTTACCATGTGATGACAAAGGTTTCAGAGGGTGCTTGTGAATGGTTGTTGTCCGTGGTGGAGCGCAATCCACATGTTTTAACTGGAAAGTGCATCTCTGTACCCTTTGTCAAAAAAACTGTGTGTATTTATTGAGGAGCTCAAAGTTTATTTTAAATTGAACGCCTTCCAACAGGGTACTACTCTGCTCTCAATATCCCTTACTAAGTTTTTTGCCTACTGCCGTACAATCAATGTTCCCAAGGTGAATAAACTCTTAGCATTGTGGTTAGTAGTTGACCAGACTGCCCAGGATCTGGCAGTTTGGGATTCCCTGTTAACCACAACTGAGGCCCTGGTAAGCCAAATTCTTTCTCTGGTCTCAAATCTGTTGACTTTCAAACAAGGTGCTATGAAGATTGAAGCCAAACCCACTGCTTGCTCCTGGTTTTCTGGTAATTGTTATGCAGTGGCTTTGTTTAGTCAGAGTTGTGATTGCTCCTCTCACGTTTCTTCTCAGTTGCAATTGGCTATCTTGAACAACCCCACTGAGGTAAACAAAGTGCCAATAGTTGAGTCCAAGGAGTTACCTATTGTTCCCATTGATTGTGATTGTCCTGTCCTCCCTGAAGCTGTCCAAGAAATGATTGTGCAATATTTTCAGGAGTATCCTGCCTCCTTAGCCTCTGTCTGTACCACTGAAGAGAAGCAAGATCCTGCTGAGGTTGCAACTTTTACGGCAAATAAATCTACTTCTGGTTACTTCTTGTTTTATGATAGCATCAATAACAGCCAAACCATCTATTGAACAGCCATTTTTTTGGATACTGGTGTGTCCAAGAACTCCATGAGTATTGAAACTGCAGACTTGTTGCAACTCAAGTATCATCCTGGAATGCTGGTTAGGGGTGGAAACTGTCAAACGTTTCCCTCTTTCCAGCTTAAGAAGCCAGTGACATTTGTAGTTGTGGGCCAATCTTTTACCGCAAGGCTCTCCATATGCTCTACTCTTATGTATCCTATTATCTTAGGAGTGGGCTGGTGGCGGGACCATAATGTATCAACCCTCCTAAAGAAAAAAAGTTGCAGGTGGATCATTCATTGGGTATTACTATTTGTATACCATTGCTAGGAATGTTGGAGTTAGAGCTATCTTCTCAATCTATTCAGTCAATTCTAGCCCCTATGCCTTCAACCCTGGTCTGTGGCTTTTGATGCCACTAGGGGAAAAGTCCTTCCCAAACACACTCAGTTCAACTTTGATTTCAAGGTTACTGTTGATCTTATCTGTATTGCTTCTCCTATTTACCCTTTGACCTTTAAGGAGAATACATGTTTGGAGGAGTAGACTTGTGACATGTTGGCAAAATGCTACATCTTTAAGAGAGCTTTGTCAATCTGCTCTCTATTGTTGTTTTTCCAAAAGTCTGATGGGCTTCTTAGACCTTGTGTTGACTATGGAAATTTGAACAATATCACAATTCCTGACCCCTATCCTTTGCCTCTTGAAGCACAAATTTCTTGGTGTGTTGAGAAGGCAAAGGTATTCTAAAAACTTGATCTCTTGAATGCATTCAACCAGATTAGAATTGCAGAAGGAATGGAGTGATTAACAGCGTTCAGAACAAAGAAAGGTATCTTTCAGCTCTGTGTTATGCCTTTTGGATTGAAGAATGCCCCAGCTTGCTTTCAGCAGTTGATTGACTCAGTTTTGGGAGATCTCCTAGATTTATATGCCATTTTGTACATGGACAACATCTTGGTATTATCTCCAGATGAGGACTTGCATAAGGTCCATCTGTCAGCAGTTGTAGAGTGTATCCTTCAGGCCAATTTGATTATCAAAAGGAGTAAGTGTGAATTCTTTAAATGCAAGGTTATCTTTTTGGGTAATATTATTTTTGAGAATGGCCACACCATTGCTCCAGACAAGGAAGCCACAGTTTGCAAGTATGCTACGCCTGTGACAATATCCCAACTTTGTAATTTCTTGGGTAATTGTATGTTCTTGAAGAAATTTACCCCTCACTTGTCAGAAGTGGCTACCCCTTGTATTCAGCAAGCAGGAAGACAACTTTGGTCTGGACTCCTGAGTGTGCAAACGCGCTTGCAGCAGTCAAGGCTCTTTTGTTGTCTTCACCTGTGTTGAGACATGTGGATACTGAGCTTCCTTTTGTGGTTTCCACAGATGCCTCTAAATATGCTGTGGCTGGTGTGTTGCTAAAAACTGATGGCAATGGTGTTGAGAGACCTGTAGAGTATTTCTCCTTAAAGACAGAGGCTCAGAAACGCAAAATCATGATGTATGGCAAGGAATTGTTAGAAGTCATGAAATCTTTAAAGCATTGGTATCACCATCTCATGTTGGAGCCTCATCTGTTTGTATTAAGGACCAACCATAAAGCTCTCCTGTACTATTGCCAACCCAGGGTTTTGTTGGGTTGCCAATCCAGATGACACAGTGATTTGACAAGGTACAAGTTCTGCTACAAGTTTATCAAGGGAGCCAATAATCACCTGGCAGATGTGTTGAGTAGAAATCCTTCTCATCTCCCAGATGCTGGTATGGACGTTTAGTTTAACATGCACACAAGGATATCAGACAAGGCTATGGTTCCTTTTGTACTACCTCTGCTGGTTACGCTTGCTACCATGTCCTTGACCAAGGACACAGACTTAGACCTATATTCCAAAGTCAAGTTTTTGCAGCCCCTGCCCAAAGGTTATGATAGGTTACTGGAACTAGCATGTGCTCATTCAGTTGGCCAGCTGCAAGGTTATCACAAGATAGGGCCAATTCTATATCATCAAGGTTGCTTATGGGTTCCAGAGGGCATTATTTGGGATGAAATCATGGAGGCCTATCACACCTGTCCCACAGCAGGTCACCCAGGGAAAAACAAAACAGTGGAGCTAATTCACCAACAGTTTTCTTGGAAAGGTTTGACGGTGCAGGTGGCGGCTTACGTTTGAGAATGCCTGATATGTGTTTGGTCTAAAGCAAGCAGGAACAAGACTACTGGTTTGTTGGTTCCTTTACAGCCTTCTGCAGGGCCCTGGACGTTGGCGTTGGTGTATTTCATTGGAAACTTCTAAATTCTGATAGGCTTAATGCAATCATGGTGGTGGTTGATTGCTTCAAAAAAATGGCACACTTTGTACCTTGCTCAACCACAATTACTTTGGTGGAAATAGCTAGGTTGTTTGTGAATAGAATCTTCTCCTTGCATGGCATCCTGATGTAGATTATGAGTGACTGCAAGCCCCAATTTATTGCTCAGTTCTGAGAAGCTTTTACTGAAATTCTGGGTATCAAATTGTGTAGTTCCACGGCTTTCCACCCCCAATTCAATGGACAAACAGAGAGGGTAAACCAAAGTGTGGAGCTCTACCTGAGCTGCTATACTAATGCACAACAAGACAACTGGTGTGCTAACCTACCCATGGCAGAGTTCACATACAATAACACTCTGCACGCGTCAACTCAGGTTTTGCCATTCTATGCTAATGTAGGTTACAATCCATCATCTAACATGGGACCTTGTTTGGTTAGCAACATAGAAGCTGCAACCAATCAAGCCGCTGCATCAAAGCAGGTTCATCAGGAACTTCAGGTTACTCTTGCTGCCGCCATGACAACTTACAAGGAATACACATATTGCAAGCGCCAGGAAGGTCCAACCTACCAGCCAGGTGATCTGGTCATGGTGGATGTCTGCAATATGAAACTGAAGGTCACTTGCCATAAATTAGGCCCCAAGCAAGTGGGTCCCTTCAAAGTTGAACGTCAAATTGGTCCCTCTGTATACCAATTAGATTTACCCCTGGATTTTAAGATTTTCCACACCTTCCACAAATGCTTACTTACTCCCTTTAAGGATGCCAAGATCCCTTCTTCCCAACCTGTTCTTGTGGAAAGAGAACCTGAGTATGAGTTAAATTGCATTTTGGCTTCTTGTAAGAATTGACACTGTCTGGAATATTTGTTGTCATGGAAGGTTTATCCTGATTCTGAAAACTCATGGGTTCCCCACTATGATTGCTCTAACTCACCCAATCTTATCTAAGAGTTCTATGATTGCAACCTAACCGCCATTGGTCACCCCAAGCTTACCTTAGCCGTGATAAAACTTCCCCCTGACCACAAAAACTTCTCCTTGTCCCATCTTCCAGATGGTGGTATTGTGCCCCAGGCTAAAGCAGAGGGTAATGTCAAGGTAAGTTCCATAATGCCGGCAATTATTCAGCTGAGTATAAAAGCTCAGAAAACCAGATAACCTTTACAAAACTGACTGATTTAATGTATTTGAATAAAATGTTGATCAAAAATGGGGTACAGCTGCTCCAGTTTGCTGGTCAAATCTGATTCTACCCATAAGTTGACGTTGACAAATTGATGTGATTTAAGGGTCACCAGATATGAACTTATTAATCATCATGGTCATCAGAAGTTGGTCACTCAAGGGTTCTTTACAACCTGGACTAGATACTTACTTGACAATGTGGAAGAAATAGGAGCCCAGGATACAGGCAGTATTGCTTAGTCAATTTTTGATATATATTGAATAATTTTCACTGTTTCAACTCTTAAAAGTTGAGTCCTCCCAAAATTTACTCAATAAAAATCACTTATTCCCTAGTCTAACTTTACTTTTGGAAATGCATCCTGTATTTGGATTGTTACGCTACATCCCCTACAATTTAATCCTTAGCCAGATTATTACAGGAAGATGGGGGCCTGCTGTTGGTACTTTGTTGTTGTCACTGCCAAATGTTAATTCAATGCCTGTCAATCTTAGAGCTGTTCCTACTACTGTCAAAGCTGAAACTTATGTGCTATCTAAATGTACTGAATTTTACACTGAAGATACTCTGATTCTCTTGCAGGCCATTTATCTAGGGCTTTTCTGGTGGGGGTTAATTTTTTACTTAACCCTAGTATCTCATTTGGAAATTTCACAAAACAGTATCTGAAGCTGTGTTGGTGGTTAATCATTAACTCTATGTGGATTTGGTGGGTGATTCCCCACCACATGGAGACAGCTTCTTATTATCCTGAAATTTCTGTTACAAGTGCTGCCCTCAGGCTTTTAATGATATTTATCTTGGTGTCCCCAACCATGAGTTTCTCTTTGGTTGCCAAATGGTGGCTGACTTGTTTGCTCAAATGGTTTTCCACATGAACATGGGCAACCAATCACATAAGGATAAGCGCCTTCTATCCTGTTCCACAGCCATCTATCAGCCAATCAAACCAATGACAGACAAAAAATATGATGAGCAGCATATAGCAGCCATTACAATAAATCAAATTGGATCAACCCCCACCAGCACCACCTCACACCTGCCAGCCCCAACCACCTAATTCCAGGCCCCCAGGCCAACACCAACTCTATACCTTCCTTCCTGCGCTATTCAGCCTAATAGGCATCACTCTTCCCCTTCCTCATAAACTTCTTGCTGACAAACATTTTCTATTTATATTATCTTTATTTTGAGTTTTAATTGTTTATTTTCTCTTTGTTTATAGTTGGTTTTATTATTTATGTTCAGCTTATTTTAATAAAATCATATTTTTACTATGCTGTGTATCTAGATCCAGAACACAGTTATTTTTAGAGCTTAAACACAGCCCCCTGTGAAAATATTAACAACAATTTGGTGATCAGCTAAATTTGAATTGTAAAATTATAGATTAATTGTATTTAGTTAAAGTTTTTGCTGGTCCAAATTTAAAACCTTAATTATAAACTTTAAACCAATCAGGAGCCAAGCAATAAAGTGATTGTTGTGACATAAAGGGACATTCAATAATTCTTAATGCCTGTGCGCTAATTAATCTGATTGGCTGGTTGTTTTGCCATTGTGCACCATTGTTGCTGTGGCAAGTTGTTGGTGGACTAGTGCCCAATCAACTGCTGGGTTAGCACTAGTCCACCAACAACTTGCCACAGCAGCAATGGCACACATTGGCAACACAACCAGCCAATCATATTAATTAGTGCACATGCACCAAAGAATTATAGAATGTCCCCTTTATGTCACAACAATAAATTTCTCACTTGGCTCCTGATTGGTTTAAAGTTTACAATTAAGGTTTTGAATTTGAATCAGCAAAAACTTTATTTAAACACAATAAACTTATAACTTTCTAATTTAAATTTAGTTGATCACCAAATTGTTGTTAATATTTTTACAAGGGGCTGCATGAAGTGCTAAAAACAATATGGTGATTATGAAAGCAATGGCAACACAAAGCAAACAACACATATTGAGATGAGCGTAAAACATATACACAATGGGTAAAAATATGGGATATTGTAGTAAATGAAAAACAAACAAGGATAAACAAAGAGGAAATAGTATCAGAATAACACATTGTTTATTGGGGAGAAAGCTATAAAAACAAACTCAAAGGTTAGTAAAAAATCATATGAGAGAACTGGAGAAGCTTTTGAAGAATATTAACTTGGCAATTGCTGAGATCAATGAAATTGACCGCAAGGTCAAAGAAAAAGTAAAGTTGGCTGTCCTTACAGGGGAAAAAATCAACAAGGTGTCTGCCAAGGAACTTATGGCCAAGATTCCAGACACCCCCAAAAAACAATTGAGTGTCTTCTTAATGTTAAAAAAACTGTGGTTGAGGGCCTCCAGTTTAAGTTCTTTTCCTTCTCTGTGCTGTCTGTCTGGGTTGACAACCCTGAGATGTATGCACACCTCAAACCCCCAAAGTACGCTAGAGCAGAGGATGCAGAATTGCCTGTACAACTGCTTGCACCAAGAATGACCAAGCCTGCCAAAGCCGCCAGCAAAGAGGAAACAAAAGAAGGTAATATAAAAAAATTAATATAATTGTTTAAATTGTTACCCTTTTTTAAAAAAAATATTGACAGAGAAATACACCAGGTCCTGGTCCCCTTTGTCCCTGCCATTTTTTACAGCAACTATGCCAATAATGTGGCTAGGAAGATGGTTCTATCCCCTCTTTTTGCAGGAGCTTAAAGATAGGATCCACAGTTCATTCCCAATGTTGCAGGACACGCTCCTGGGGCTTAAACATGGGGATGGGGCATCTGAGTGAGCAGTTACTGCCTACAAGGATGCCCAATTGGTCTGCCTGGACCTGGTTTCTCTCAATAGAGTTTACACAGTAAACTCCATTGAGCTTGTTTAGGATGTCCTGAAGACGCTCCCATTCAAGAAGTACCAGAGATGGGCTGGGCCCATGCAGCTGCTTGCTTCTGCTTCCTAGTGGAGCACAAACTCTCCTACCTTCTGGAAAATTTTGGGTATGCAGTGTCAAAATTGGCTGTTGCAGACACAACATCTTCAAAGAAGACAATAATCCTCCTGGCAGACTTTGGGCTGGCCTGGAGTGCCAATGAGATGGGGCTCCCTCTAGCCATGGATCTTAATTTTGAAAAGACAAAGCATGAGAAAAAGATTAGTACTGTTTTCAACAAATCTGTGATTTTACTGAAGTATTTGCTGGAAAAAGGCTTCATCTTGTTGTTTACCTTGGATATCTATTCTACTCGTAAAGGACCTGGATAGGGTTCTTCTTGGTATTGACAAGACCAGGCTCTCCCTTGATGGGAAGAAGGTCCCCCCAGGATATGACTCAGTGGACCATGTCATCCAAGACACCCTGATCCTAGCTGGTGATTACAGGTTTGCAGCCCCGCCAGAAAAGCTGCTGCTCCATTATTACCCCACTATCTTCCTCTTTACCAGCAGACAGGAGTATTTTAATCAAGGTGTATTCACTGTATACAGTGTGGTAGAGGAGGTTGTGTGCCACCTCCATCCTCAGGTGGGTACATACAGAAGAACCCAATATAGGTACTCACAATAAAAATCTCTTTCCTCAATATAATTCTACACTTTTAATTTTTACTTTTTATAATAACTAATTTTTTAACTCCTAATTTAACAAACAATTTTTACAAAAAAACCCAGAGAAGGTCTTAATAAAAGCACAATAATATATGTTAATGAAATTCACTTCTAACTTGAGCGCTTTATATTTATTTTTTAATTTACTTTTCATATTAATTTGACAGAAGTGATATTTTTACTGTAAATTCAGAACCTGAACGTAAAAATGCAGGATTGTCAAATCCTTGGTCCAAATTTCAAATCACTTTTGCGGGAAACTCAGCTGGGTAAAAAATAAAATATTTAATAAAATCAAACATTTAATTTGACTTTTTTTGATTTATTTAAATTGGCAAATTTAAAATCTCTTGAGCAGATAACTCAACTAACATAAGACAAAACCCAGCAAACAAATGCAGGATTCTAATGTACAATTTGAGATTTCCTGTATTTCAAACAAATCATAGATATCATGTAAAACTTAACAAATCTGAAATTGCGGGATTGTCAAATACAAGAACCAAGTTTCAAATCATAATTGCAGTGAATTTGAAATAAATATAATTTATGGGTATCTCAAAAAGGATGCTAAAGGATCTAGAGTGGATTTGTGCTGATTCTTTTAGGAATCATAGGCATTCTAAAAAATCACCCTATTCCAATTTAGAAAGGCTAAAATTTAGATCATAATATTCACAAAATTAACATATATAACAATAAAATTGACTAAAATATACATTCCTCTTCTTGAGTTTAAAATTTTAATAAAAATTTATTATGTCTTCTTTCAATAACAACCAAGTCAATGAGCTGCTTGCTGGCCTTGACAAAATCATGAAGGGCTATACAGGGTCTCTTAACAGTGAAGCCTCTGTCTATGGCCACTCCCAACCCGCAGGCCCCTCTGCAAGCCCCACCCAAGAGTCTGTTCTTTCTCCTGCGTCCTCAAGAATGGCCCTGTTTGCCCACCATGCACAGGCAGCTGCTAACCCAAATCCCTTATCAGCAATGGCATCTGGAACCAGAAATTTCAGCCATGGGGTCACCCAGAGAGCCCAGAACCCCAAAACAGCCAATCAGATGGCATTGACCAGTTTGCAAGATGAACACATCCCTCCCCCAGCCAATCAGCCTGCAAGATACAGAAGAAAACTAATCACTCCAGAGATTGTTCTTGAAATGATTTAAAAGCAAGGGATGCTTATGTCCCTTGGGGAAATTGCGGCCGCAATGGGGTTTGCAAAGTCCACTGTGGCTGCAACCCTGCGAGCCCACACCAACTGTGGCACCCCTACCAAGAAGACCCTGACTGGTGCCTGTACTTCAACCAAAGGTGACACAGCCCATCTCCTTATGATGGCCATTATGGAATGTGACCCGCAGATGCCCCTGGTCCAGGTATGTCTCCAGTTGGGACTCCACGACATCTTCACCAGCAAAATAACAGTGAATTTGCGGATGCACAGAGTTGTGGTTGCTGCTAGAATCTTATCCAATCAAGTTCTCAGTGGCCCAATTTTGGTGGACACTGACCCCTACAATTCAACTATTAGTAATTTTATCAAAGGGAGGGCAAAGAGGGCCTGTAATGACATAATATTCCTGTTGTATGCTAAGATATCTGCAAGTATCCAAGACTTTGGAGAGAAGCGTATCCAGTCTGACGTGTACAAGCGCAGCCCAATATTGTATTGGTTTGTTGGGGTTTTATTAGCAGTTTCCCCATTGGGTGTCAATTATTACTCAGCAATATTGAACACTGCAGATGGGTATGCCTACCAGACAGAGCTCAAGGCCATGCTGGAGGAGTGGGCCACACAAAACACTGTGCACACAGTTGTACTGAGTGCAGAGATGGAGCAGCGGGAATGGGCTACCCAAGAAATCAGGGCTGCAGGGCATACCTGCTGGTCCTACCTCATCAACTACGCTGACATGCATCTTGCAGATGTATGTCTCTACAATTTTGGTTCTGCCCTCAGGCGCTTAAAGCCTGCCACCTACAACAAGCTATGCACCCAAATTGATAAGGGGTATGAGCTTTTCCCTTCTGCGTCTGTCCAGGACTTATTTGATCTCATCATCTTCTATGCAAGTGATAGTGATAAGTCCAGAAAGGACCCCCACCTCCCCCCATGCCAGCCCATCTGTTTTGTCAAGCCAGTATATGTGACAGAGGAAGAATTTGAGCAATTGAAGCAATCAGCTCTTGCTGCCCCTTCCCAGTCAACAAACCCTGTCTCCCCAACCCCCCATCAAGCCACCTGCATTCCAACCCTGACTCCCAAACCACCACCCATTCCCTCCCTACTATCTCTGATGCCGCCTCTTTCACAGGCTCAGATGAAGGCAATGTTCATTCTGCCCATTCCCTCCCCTTCCTGTCCTTTGATTAGTAAATAAATCTTTTCTTTGTGACAACTTATTAAAATTAATATCTCTCTTTCAATTCATAATTAATAATATTTTCTTTTTACATCATCAACATTTCCACCAATTAATACAATGTTGTACTTTTATAAATAGCTTAAATTTATGAGCGTACATATTTTTCATCATCATTAATAAATTAAAGACAATAAACATAAATATTGCATTAGAATACTGCAATTAGACGTCAATTCTTGATATTTTGATATTATGTGCATAACTCAATGCATTTTGTTTAATAAAATTCATTGTAAACTAGGCCTTTTTCATTACAATTTAAAATAAATTGACTGTGTTTATATTAGAGAGCCATTAATGCTTAGTACAAATATTGATACATAGTGCATTTTACAGCCTGTATATTTACCTATTGGTAATAATTCCTAAACTTTTTAGTTGGATTTTGCAAGGTAATAATAATGTAATGTGTTAATAGAATACTGTTTATTGTCATTAATTGGCTGATTTTCTTTGCTGTGGCAATTGTGCATTTTCTGATATTTACACACTAGTATCCAATTGGTTGGCTTCACATCCAATCACACAGACAATAGGAAAACAAGTCACCATCCTAAGACTGGATGTGGTTGGGGTGGCGGCTTGATTCCTATTACCTGTGCAATTGGATGTGAAGCCAACCAATTGGATACTAGTGTGTAAATATCAGAAAATGCACAATTGCCACAGCTAAGAAAATCAGCCAATTAATGACAATAAACAGTATTCTATTAACACATTACATTATTATTACCTTGCAAAATCTAACTAAAAAGTTTAGGAATTATTACCAATAGGTAAATATACAGGCTGTAAAATGCACTATGTATCAATATTTGTACTAAGCGTTAATGGCTCTCTAATATAAACACAGTCAATTTATTTTAAATTGTAACAAAAAAGGCCTAGTTTACAATGAATTTTATTAAACAAAATGCATTGAGTTATGCACATAATATCAAAATATCAAGAATTGACGTCTAATTGCAGTATTCTAATGCAATATTTATGTTTATTGTCTTTAATTTATTAATGATGATGAAAACTATGTATGTGTTGAAGATAGTACTATAAAAACCAGTTTTTTGATGGAATTCAAAAAAAATGTCAACAATATATAACTTGATCAACAAATCAGAAGCACACCTGCAAAAGGTTGTTGAAATAGAAAAAAATATCAGGGAAATAGTGACAGGAAAGCTGGGTAACAAGGGCCAGCCACTAATCCAGTCAAAAGAAGATGCTCTGGATAAATTGGGAAATATTATAGATGAAAAGAACAAAGAAGCATTAATTAATCTACAGGGAACAATTTTATCAAGTCTGAAGTTCAGCAACACAGCCTACAATTTATGGGAGTTCTGGCGGGGGCCCAAGAAAACAATAAGATCAAACTAATTGAAGGAACATAAATTCAAAAGGAAATCAACACCAATGAAGAGGAAAACAATCAAATGGAAACAGATGAAAATGAAACACAATCAAGAAGCAGAAGCGCTTCAAGAAATACAGAAGCTTTATCAAATGAAAACCAAGAAGAAACACAAGTTGCAAGAAAAATAAGAAAAATTCAGCCTAGAAAAATTAATGAAGAGCATCCAATGCTCATGAAGTTTGCCAAAGTGGCGCCTGTGGCTGAGGGGCCGCAGGGGAAACAATTATTTAGTCTTTTTATGTTTTACTTATATTTATTTTAGTCATCACCAGGAATGGGGATGAGGTTGTGGAAGTGGCGGCTTATACACCGAGTTGGTTTTACGGGGGTTACCAGTCACTGGTGGCCCCTGTAAAACAAATAATTAAAAACCAAATAAATAAAATAATTCAACAGAATATGAATAATTTTTTAATAGTGAAGCTCAAGATAGGGAATATTCACCACCTGCAGGGTGCTTGCCATGGATAAGGGAAGCATATGAACTAGGAGCAACTATCAAAATCAAAGAAATGAATGAAATTTGCGGGGATATCAAACTGAACTTTGATGAATACTTATACAAAAGAATTCAACAATTCCCCTTCACTAACATCAAAAAATATGAAAAGAATTTAATAAAAGCCAACTTTCAAATAGGAAATGAATATTTGAAATCTGCAATTTTTAATGAAGTTTTTAAGGCACTATCAAATAAAGTTGGGGATGCAGTCCTTGTGAATAATTTTAAACCTTTATTTATTTCATTTGCCAAGGCCTGGGGGGCTGATTCAAGTCAGGCCCCCCCAGAACCCTCTTCAAGTTCAACCAAACGTCCTATATTAATAGGTTAGTGCAAACATTCAAAAAATTATGCATATTCTCAGAAAAGTATACCTTGCAAAGAATCCCTGTTGCGGTATACCTGGGAATCCTCCTCCATTGCATATTAAAAACCAATGTCAAAAAGTTGGAGGATGTACCTATTCAAATGGACATTTGTCATGTAGCCCTCAACCACCAGAAAACACCATGGGGATACAGGACAGTCAAGCACGTCCTGTATGACTCATTTGCATTGGCAACGCTATACGGGTACTCTGTGCCCCCCAAAAAACCTACTAGTCAATTCACTCACCCACCTGCCTTTTATCAAACAATCAACAACCACTGGGGTACAGGGTGCCACCCCTCTAGCAATTGCATCCAGGGTTGTCCACCACGTACAGAAGAGTATGTGGAGCAAATTAGATGCATTAGCTGAAAATTTAATTTTGGGGTATAATTCCCTGGAATAATCACATTCCCTTTGCAATTAGCATCCCTCAATCAATATTTTCCCCTTGCAAATTAACTTTTTTTACTTTTTATATTTTAATAATAAATTTTTTAATACTGAAATATGTAATATTAAAATTTTACTATAAAAATTTTAATATTACATATTTAAATATTAAAAAATTTAGTATCTAAAAGTTAATATTAAAATTTTAATAATACATATTAAAATATTAAAATTTTTAATATCAAATGTTTTGATATTGAATAAATCACAATTTAATAAAATTGTTATATTTTGATTATTTAAACTTTAATATTTAACTTTTAAGATTTATAATTATAATTATAATTTTAATTTTTAATATTTTAATTTTAATTTTAGTATGTAAATTATAATATTAATATATCTAAATATATTACAAGACATTAGTTAAAGTTGCAACCACATCAAATATTAAAAATAAGTTAAAAATATTTTTATTTATTAGCTTGTTGAGTACAGGTTTATTTATCACATAAAAACATCAAGAATTGAATTTATCCGCATCATGTGGCCTGCTCCACTATTGTTCTAAACAAACAATTGTTTAGAACTCAAATTACATTTCCCTTGTAATGTGATTTGGTAAACATATTCAATATACTTGACCCGCGTCCTAAGTACTAATTAGTAAGCAATACATGAAAATCATTGGTGGTAGTGTTGTGTGCCATAGTGGCACTAAATCAATAAGATCAGGTGATGACTTGCAAGGTCCAATTTGTGGCTCAAAAAAGCTAAAGTACCATCAAAATTCACAATTATTTAGATAAACTAATTTATTTCTATCTTTTTTTAATTTATTCAATTGTTAGCGCAAAAGCTAATAATAATATTCAGTGCATTATAATAAAAATGTTTGTCCTCATACCTAGTATAATTAATTTTACTTACCTTTTCTACATATTCTTATGTCTATAATACATTCAAACGTCACATTAATATATATAAATAATAATTATTGAGTCTTAATAAAAACAAACTAAATAAAATTAAAACTAAATAAAACCCAGAGCGCCCATTTATCTGATTGGCTCGGAGGCCAGGGCTTTAGGGAGGAAGAATCTGAGTGCTCATAGAAAGTCGCCACCACATTGGGTGGCATTGCAAATTGGCTGATCTTGAGAATGTTGAAGAGATCCTCTGTGACCTGAGGGAGGCCTTGTTTCACCTTATTCTTGATCCAACCAAACACCTCCTCAATTGGATTCAGAAATGGAGAATAGGGCAGAAGGAAGAGGAGTCTCATTGGGCAGTCTGCAAGGCAGTGGCTGGCAGAATGGCTGTTTTTGTTGATGGGGGGAACTCAGACACAACCAGATCCACTTTGTGGAGCCCAACATTATCAAGCATAACAACGTTGGTTGTGCCGCTGTAATTTATCCAAAGGTACTCCTTGACAGCTTGGAGAAAATTGAGAAAGGACCTGCTGTTATGTGAGCCTTTAATCATCTGATACTGGTCCAACCCGCGAGGACCAAGAAGCGCAATCATGGAATAGGTCTGGGAACAGACAGCTGCACAATGGGCTATACTGTCCTTGGACCCCTTCTTGACCTACCCATGCCTAGACCTGAGTGAGGAGGAAAACAGCAATTTGTTGATATAGAAGAACTGGACATTCCCATTCTCCTTTAGTGCCAGATATGTCTTGGCATAAATGTGTTGATTCTTGATGGTCTTTTCACTGTTCCTATTGTATGGAGAAACTCTGAGCACCTTTTACAAGAAGCCCAAATCAACCATTGCTTTTAAATAAGGGTTTTATAAACAGAAAGCCCAAACTCTGTGGCAAGCATTGATTGGACAGAAAGTGTGTCCAGGTGGCAATCCTTGGCTACCCACTGCTTGATTGTATCAATATGAATGGGCTGAAGGAGTTTGGGCTGCCGCTTAGCCTTGGTGGATTTGGCAATTTGCCCAGTGTTGTCATACTTGGTATTGATGTTGGCAATGTATCTGGCCGTGACACCAAATCAGGATGCAATATCCCAAACTACCATTCCCCTGTTCAAGAAGTTGAGGAGAGCTTCACACTCACTATCTGTCAACTGACGCCGGCCCTTGGCAGGTACCACAGCATCCTGGCTACCAGGCTCAACACAGGGGATGGGGACCTTTGTGTAGAAGGTGGGATCACGCTTGGTTGCACTGGCGCTGTCAATAGTGGCATAAGACACAGGCACAGATGGTTCCTCAGTTGTGGCCAATGGCTGATAGGAGGTGTCAAAGACGCGGGGCAGGAAGTAGCAACTCTTGGGTCAAGAGTGCAGGGCCGGGTGACAACTGGGTAAACAGTGTAAGTGTAAGTAACCTCATTATTCCCAGTGACCCTGGTGTAGGAGACTTTGGTTGCAGGCCTTGAGAGCAGCTTCTGTCTTGGATTAAGGCTACTGTTCCTGGCTTGAGATGCGGGAGGTGGTTGGCTGGCAATGTTACCTTAGGAGGCCTGTGTGTTGTCATGACTCCCCTTGAGTTGGGTTCTGGGTCTATTCTTGGACCCTCTGGGACGCTCTTGTGGACAGGCTGCCCCACAGGCTAGTGCAGGAGCTGGTTGGAAATGTGATTGACGGTCCTTAAAAAATAAAATAAAAATATATATTTTAGATTAAATATGTATTTATTTGGATTTTTGGTTTAGTGGTGAGTAGTTATTTTCTCTTGAGTTAGCCTTGAATAGTAACAGAGTTTCTATATCAGTGATTTGAAGTGAATAATATTGTATACTTTCTGGGTTTGGATGATTTTAAAGTTTAATCACTTTTTATGTCTAAACATGGTTATTGATATTGAATTTTTCATTTAATTTTAGTTGTAGTAGAGCTTCTTGATTTTGGTTGGTGTTTCCTAGTGTGCTTACTGTACATTAAATTTGGATTCCAGTTCCTGCAATTAATATATGAGTTTACTAGTGGCATTCAAAAGTGATTTGAAATTTGGTTCTTGGATTTGACAATCCTGCAATTTCAAAAAACATAGTAAACTTAATGAAAATGGCTGATGGATTTGAACGCTTCAAATCTGATTCCAGTTAATTCATTTTGTCCATTGAAAATATGCAGTTTGACTTAAACTTTGAAAAGTGTCTATGAGTTCCCACATTTTCAAATATTCAAATAAATACTCAAAAAAATCAATTTAATTAAAAAAGGCCATCCTGCAAAAGTGATTCAAAATTTGGACCAAGGATTTGACAATCCCGCATTTTTACGTTCAGGTTCTGAATTTACAGTAACTCTGTTCTTTGACCTGCGGGGGCAACCACAACTGCAGTGCACAACAGGTGCATTGGTACTCTGTTGTTGTGTTCCTTCCATTTTAAAATTTAATAAAATACTAAATAAATTTCAATTAAATTACTCCTAAATTTTAATTTTCTGCTTTTTACCTGAATATAAATATTTAATTAGAGTTTTTCCCACCTGATATCCCAATTATAGATTTTTTATTTCTTAATTAGTTGTTCTTGGTTTTAAAACACCCATTTTAGAATACTCAAAACAATTTCCATCCATTTTCCCATATTTTACGCCATATTTAAACACCCAGCATAATATTTTTAAAATTTGGTTCAGATCTTGTGTCTTATTTTAGATACATTGGTATAATTCTTGATTACAATCCATTGCACACAGCAATTGAGTGGTTTTGTTTACATATTGAGTTGCTATTGTGTCTTGTTTTTGGATTGAGTTTTGACTCACTACGCTTGAGTGTATTTTGCCACCAATTTACATATTAAACATGTGTACACCAAAAGTCAACTCACACCATTTTGTTTGTGAATCCATGTATTTTGGTTTGTATTTTGAATAGTTTTGTTTAGTGTGTGAGCAATTTTTTGCTGTGTTGACCCATTTTGTTTGTTAACGCCAAAAATTGCTGTTAGCAGGGTGTATATTTTAACCTGATAGTCAGAATTTGCTTAAATCTGAAAATATTCTGGTTAAATCTGAGGTATTTTTGGTTGCTGCCATAGCTTTTAAAACTACTGTACCAATCAATTTAAGAGAATCATGTTGCATACCCTCTTAAAGGGGTTTTACATGAAAAAACCCTGTTTATCACCCTCTTCTTCTCAATGACCCCTAATTTTTATTCATTTTTTCAGAACAGTATTTAAGTAACCACCTTGGATATTTCATTATTGTTCTAGCAATAAAGATCTTTTCTCTTATAGTATTCTCTTAGTCCTTGAGAAGTAGGTTTTATTGACTCCCACTTAGCATTATGAATAGGAATATTTTCCTGTTCTGGTTTATTTCTCTTCTACTCTGGTTGACCTTGTCTTTGGAAGGTCCCACATGAACCACAAACTGGTGTAATCCCTCTCCTGACAATTCTCACAAGGAAGAGCCCTTAGCCAATGGATGGTCCAAGTACCCATCTGGTCACTGGGAACAAATGTTTCATTATGGCTGCTCTTCACAGACTCCCCCTGAAGCTGACATCTCACTTGTTTGCTCTAACACATCCTTTTATCTGCCATTTTACTTGGTAGGCTACTATCACTTAGGTTGGTTCAGCTCTCTCATGGGAAGATTTGCCTTCCTGGGGCAGTTTGGACACCTTGTGACAATAACAGTACTGATGGGTTCTGTTGTAGAAGGAATGAATTTGGGGGCCCTTGCTTATAATATTAGATGTCTCTTTCCTCTCAAGTGGGCTCCTGACAAGGGCCTTTCAAATACAAGACCAGCCAGGGTAACAGAGGTAAAAACCAGAATAGGAAGATGTTTCTCTTCATGGTGCTAAGTGTGAGTCAAGAAAAGCTAGTTCTTATGAACAGAAAAGAATATTATAAGAGAGTGAAATTTATTGCTAGAAAAAATAAAATAATAGAAACAAGCTGACTTAAATACTGATATGGAACTATCAGAAATTTAAGAGGCTTTCATCAAATATGAGAGGGATAAATTTCAGGTTTTATAAAGGTTTTGGCCTGCAAGAGGATCTGAACCAAGAGAGAATGTAGGTGTTGGCCAATAATTAAGGAAAAGAAAAAAGTGTAAAGGTGCAGAAACATCATTTGGAGGGACCATTTCTGCAAGGTGCAGTGATTAAACCCACTTACATACAAGAAAGAGGTTTCTGACAGTGCACAATTAAGCGTTGATATTGTCCCTTGGCGTGGGCAAAGATCTGAAAGCAGCCAATCATGTGTTGAGCGGTAAGTATTGAATATTGTGATCCTTTTAACAATTTTTAAGTCAAAAGAAAAATTGATTGAATAGCAGGAAGATAAATAGGTAAAATAAGTTCAAACTCACTGTTAAAATCAACTGTAGTCTTAACATCAAGGTTCTGGGTTTGATCCTTGTCCTGTCAGTTGAAACTGATTGCGTTAATAAAATTAATATCATTAATAGCTGATTTTTCTTCTTCTTCCTGATAATGACCATAATTGATAGTGTTAAGGTAGTCAGGGAAAAGATTCCTGACAATGATCTTCAATAATCTTGCTTTAAAAGTTCAAAAATACAGCTTCACTCATTTTTTCTTTTAAAAATAAAATATGTATCAACAATTAATGTTTTATTGATTACAACTCTCAATTATTGATCTGAATTATTTTTGCTTTCTGGAATAGAGACTGGTGTCAAGCATATGATTACTTGTTCTATAGGACAAATCAGATGAGAAGTCTTGGATAATGCTTATTTATTCACAATTAGTCTTTAAGTAGATCACATTTCCCTTTTGGTTTGAAATTATCCTTTTTATCTGAAAAAAATTACGATTTATCCAATAGCTGCTTAAATCATCAATGTAAACTCATGTTAAGCAGATGTATCTTATAAAGAAAATAAATAGGACTAAAGTTAAAAAAAATATAGGCTATTTGATCTAAAATTTAAAAAAATGTGTTTTTAAATATTTATTATCAAGCTATAAGCATTTTATCTTAAAAGCCTTTGTGTTCTGTATATCTATGGATGACATCAGATTGAGATGAATTTGTATCAATTGGGAAATTGTTATTGTATTGATGGCCGGAATAGTTTACATCGTATGAATTCACAATTTAAATATGTTGCGCTGCTCTACCATTCCGTTTTACGGGAAATTGTGTATGATATGTACGCTTGATGTGTACGACCCAATCCTAATTGTATGACGGGGCAGCTCAAGCTAAACTTTCGAGATTTGATATCAAGCATAATGCCCTAGTTGAGCATGGGCTTTGAAGTTAAAACTAACCTCTGTTGAAATATGGAAGTCGACACGTTTGAAGAATTTTCTAAGCTAGCGACAACTTTATTCGAAAAGAGACCTGACAATGTAAGGAAAATATTTATTAAATTTCGATATCATACGATTCCATCCAATCTTTAAACAATCACCTAACACCTGTTAACCTCCTTTTTTGTAGGCTCGTTTTAGCTATAAATACAAACATGTCAAAGGAGAGCTCCAGCTGAAAGCTACAGATGATATTACAGTAATTGCCCTTTTCAGTTTTTTAAACAATGATTATTATTCCAGTCCAAAATGATATTTTTTGATTAAACTATTAAAAACACACTGTTTTTAAAAACCTAATCTTCTTCCAATTAGATCATCACTTTTACTACCGACCAACTTCAAGACCTCAAAAAAATGGAGAAGCTGTCACGAAGCTTAATGTTTCTTATGCAGGACATACCTATATCTGAGCAACCTGACCCCGGTAGAATTTTTTTACCTATAATCAATTTCTTTAATTTTCAAACACTGCGCCTTATAAAATTAGGCATATTTAAATGCTAATGTGTTTTATTTAGTTCAACCTGGTAATATCATACCTGTCCCTGGTGAAATAAGGCAAGCCACAACTGGTGAAACACCAGTAGCCAACGCTCAAGAAGCTCCCAAAACAGACGCCAAAAGTTCGGCACAGTCTTCAAAGAAAAAGAAGCCCAAGAAAAAGGGCTCCAAATAAAGTATTTGAAGTAGGTAACTTTTGTAAATCCCAGGTGTGTTGTACTTATATTACATTTAGAGTTACAGCCAGGTCTAGTTGTATCCTTTTTTAGAACTCAATTCTCAGTAATGCAGCTGTCAGCGTTTTTGTTTAATAATTACAAAGTTTGAAGGTGCTATTTTTTGAGAATCACTTCTTTAGTTCACTTCCACATTTTAACCTTTTTAAAAGCAACCAATATTGCCTTTTAATTTTCATCTACTTCAGTGGCCCAAGAAATTACCCAGCCAGCAGCAATTTAGAGGGGAAAAGCAAAAATTCAAGCAACAAAATTTTGCTAAAAAAAGCATGAGCAGATGCACTGCAGATTTTTACACAAGCATGATATATAAAAACACAGATATAAGTAAAAAAGAAGAAAATATAAAGAAATTTTAAAAGTATTTAACAATAAGAGCTGTGCCTTTAAGAGGATTAAAGCACATAAAATGAATATACAGCAGAACATCTTATTCAAACTTAACTAGATTATAAAATTGGGGTTAGAGAATCTTTTGAATAGAAAATATACTTAAAACAAGAGAAATACCTGAGTTTATCTGTGGCTGAGTTGTTCAAGCTAAGAAAATGGGACTGTTCTATAGAATTATTGCTAAGAACTCAAGCTTGGTAAAAAACTGCTCAAGAAATTTATTTCAAGTTCAGGATACTAACTTGGTAAAGAATTGCCCAAGATCAGGCTATCCTAGAAAACTACTGCTTGAGATGATCAGTTTATCAGTAGAATAGCTTTGAAAAATTGATTTATAACTCCCAGTCACATTGAAGAGACTATCAAAACTACCTTGGATATTGATATATCTGTTGACACTGTTTGCAATAGACTCCATGAACTGGGCTACTATGGTTGTTTTGCAAGAAAAATCCACTGATAAGTCCAAAAAAATAAAGTCAAAATAAGGCCTTTGGGTCATTATTTTTCTTGTTATGCCTAGGTGCCAGACTGGCTATTTCATAACTTAACCATATTATTCATATTCAAATTATTTGGAAAGCTTAAAATACGGTCAATCCCAAATCTTCAATTCATCTTGGGCTCAGATAATTTTTTTAAAAAATAATTCATCAATTTTAGAATTGAAAATTGCAACTTATAGTATTATTAAAAATATCTTAAGTGCCACTACAAACTACAAACCAAAAATATTTATGATGAGTTGCATGGGAGAGTAATAGCAGCCCCAAAGCTATA
This sequence comes from Entomophthora muscae, assembly GCA_014839935.2. NCBI lineage: Eukaryota > Fungi > Entomophthoromycota > Entomophthoromycetes > Entomophthorales > Entomophthoraceae > Entomophthora > Entomophthora muscae. The sequence goes on along the minus strand of QTSX02005088.1, from coordinate 81,396 downwards.
AACACTATTACTGTAAATTCAGAACCTGAACGTAAAAATGCAGGATTGTCAAATCATTGGTCCAATTTTTGAATCACTTTTGCGGGATGGCCTTTTTTAATTAAATTGATTTTTTTGAGTATTTATTTGAATATTTGAAAATGCGGGAACTCATAGACACTTTGCAAAGTTCAAGCCAAACTGCATATTTTCAATAGACAAAATGAATTAACTCAAATCAGATTTGAAGCGTTCAAATCCATCAACCATTTTCATTAAGTTTACTATGTTTTTTGAAATTGCGGGACTGTCAAATCCAAGAACCAAATTTCAAATCACTTTTGAATGCCACTAGTAAACTCATATATTAATTTCAGGAACTGGAATCCAAATTTAATGTACAGTAAGCACAATAGGAAACACCAACCCAAATAAAGAAGCTCAATCACAACTAAAATCAAATGAAGAATTCAATCTCAATAACTATGTTTAGACATAAAAAGTTATTAAACTTTGAAATTATCCAAACCTGGAAAGGATACAATATTATACACTTCAAATCACTGATATAGAAACACTGTTACTATTCAAGGCTAAATCATGAGAAAATAACTACTCACAAATAAACCAAAAATCCAAATAAATACATATTTAATCTAAAATATTTTTTTATTTCATTTTTATGAACAGAAAATCACATTCCCAACCAGCTCCTGCACCAGCCTGCGGGGCAGCCTGTCCACAAGGGCGTCCCAGAGGGTCCAAGAAAAGACCCAGAACACAACTTGAGAGGAGTAATGCCAACACACAGGCCTCTCAAGTGTCAGTGCCAGCCAACCACCTCCTGTGTCACAAGCAAGAACTACCAGCTTGAATCCCAGGTAGAAGCCACTCTCAAGGCCTGCCACAAAAGTCTCTCATACCAGGGTCATTAGTAATAATGAGGTTACTTACACCTCCACCGTGTACCCAGTAGTCATCCAGCCCCGCACTCTGGATCCAAGAGTTGCCACTTCTGCCCGCATTTTTGACACCTCTTATGAGCCATTGGCCTCAACTGAGGAGCTATCTTTCCCTGCTCTTTATTCTACAATTGACAGTACCACTGCACACAAGAGTGATCTCACCTTCTACACAAAGGTCCCCATCCCGTGTGTTGAGCCCAATAGCTTGGATGCCACAGTACATGCCAAGAGTCAGCGTTAGTTGTCAGGCAGTGAGCGTGAAGCTCTTCTCAGCTTCCTGAACAGAGGAATGGCAGTTTGGGATATTGCGTCCCAATTTGATGTTACAGCCAGATATATTGGCAACCTCAACAAAAAATGCAGCCACATCAGGCAAATTGCAGAAACTGCCAGGGCTAAGCGGCAGCCCAAACTACTACAACCCGTGCATATTGATGCAATCAAGCAGTGGGTATCCAAGGATTGCCACCTGGACTCAACTGCTGTCCAATCAATGCTGGCCTCTGAGTTTGGGCTTTCTATCTCCAAAACTCTTATCTAAAAAACCATGATTAATTTGGGCTTCTTCCAGAAAGTATTGTATTTTTCTGTACAACAGCAACAGTGAGAAGACCAAGGATTGCTGCATTTATGCCAAGACCTACCTGGCTCTAAAGCAGACCAGCAATGTACAGTTCTTCTATATTGATGAATCATCTTTTTCCTCCTCACTCAGGTTTAGGCATAGTTGGGTCAAGAAGGGGTACAAGGATGCTATAGCACATTAAGCAGCTGTCTGGTACCAGTCTTATTCAATGGTAGCGCTTCTTGGTCCCTGCGGGTTAGACCATTGATAAGGAGCCCCTTTTGGGGAAGCTTCAGATATGGAATTAAGAAAGAAAAGAAGTATATTTTATTGGATAATACTTTAGACTTATATAGACTTGGCTGTGGCGGAGATATAGTGGGATTGAACCTAGGGGTTGGTCATGTGCAGGATGGGTTTGAGCCACTGGATACTTGGACAGTCATGTGATACTGCTTGGTTGCCAATCCTGGTATGTCAAACAGTAGATTGGAAGGGCACTAAATTGGGCTATGACTGGATGTTGAGTAGGTTGGCAGTAGCCAGAATACTTGTACATCCAGGTCCTTGACACCCCCTAAAGGGGTTACTCTGGTGCATCAGGAGGGGGCTTTATCTTAACAGCTGCAGACTGATGTTCCTGGAGTTGTTGGCTAGTTGGTACCAGTCTGGTTGAGTGTTCTCCTTTGCTAAGGCGGAGACGGGTTCTGTGGTATTTCTTGATAACGGGGGTTTTAACACCTTGGAATTTCACTAGATAGGTGTTTTGGTCTGGTCTGTACTTGATGATTCTTCCTGGTCCTCTGTGTACTGAGTCTAGTAATTTCTGTTTCCAGCTAGGACCCAGATGGGGAAGTTGATGGGAAGTGGTTCCTCTTTAGAGGTTACTTTTTGTGTTTTGAGCCTTTTCATTTCTGCTATTTTAGCCTTAAGGCGTATGTGTCATAGAGTTGGTACTTGTTCTACTGTAGGGGGTTTCTCCAGGGGATCTTTACGTATGGTTGCTTGTTGCAGGTAACTATCTCTGGTTTGTATCTGTATGTTAGTTCAAACAGTGAGTAGCCTGTCCCTTGATTGGTACTGTAAATTCAGAACCTGAACGTAAAAATGCGGGGTTGTCAAATCCTTGGTCCAAATTTCAAATCACTTTTGCGGGCAACTCAGCTGAGTGAAAAGTAAAATATTAAATAAGATTAACCATTTAATTTGAATTTTTTTGGTTTATTTAAATTGGGAAATTTTGAATCTCATGAGCAGATAACTCAACTAACAAAAGACAAAACCTAACAAACAAATGCAGGATACATGAATCAGAAATGTGGGATTCTAATGTACAGTTTGAGATTTCCTGTATTTCAAACAAATCATAGACATCATGTAAAGCTTAACAAGTCTGAAATTGAAGAATTGTCAAATCCAAGAACCAAGTTTCAAATCATAATTGTGATGAATTTGAAATAAATATAATTTATGGGTGTCTCAAAAAGGATGCCAAAGGATCTAGAGTGGATTTGTGCTGATTCTTTTAGGAATCATAGGCATTCTCAAAAATCACCCTATTTCAGTTTAGGACAGCTAAAATTTAGATCCTACTATTCACAAAATTAACATACTTAACAATGAAATTGACTAAAATGTACACGTCTCTTTTTGAGTTTAAAATTTTTTAATAAAAATTTATTATGTCTTCTTTCAACAAAAACCAAGACAACAAGCTGTTCCCTGGCCTTGACAAAATTATGCAGGGCTACACTGGGTCTTCCAATAGTGAAGCCTCTGTCTATGGCCACTCCCAACCCATAGCCCCCCGCAAGCACCACCCAGGAGTGTGTTCTTTCTCCTGTGTCCTCAAGCATGGCCCTGTTTGCCCATCACACACAGGCAGCTGCTAACCCAAATCCCTTATCAGCAATGGCATCTGGAACCAGCAATTTTAGCCATGGGGTCACCCAGAGAGCCCAGAACCCCAAAACAGCCAATCAGATGTCATTGACTAGTTCACAAGATGGACATATCCCTCCCCCAGCCCATCAGCCTGCAAGACGCAGAAGAAAACTAAACACTCTGGAGATTGATCTCAAAATGATTTAAAAGCAAGGGATGCTTATGTCCCTTGGGGAAATTGCGGCCGCAATGGGGTTTGCAAAGTCCACTGTGGCTGCAACCCTGCGAGCCCACACCAACTGTGGCACCCCTACCAAGAAGACCCTGACTGGTGCCTGTACTTCAACCAAAGGTGACACAGCCCATCTCCTTATGATGGCCATTATGGAATGTGACCCGCAGATGCCCCTGGTCCAGGTATGTCTCCAGTTGGGACTCCACGACATCTTCACCAGCAAAATAACAGTGAATTTGCGGATGCACAGAGTTGTGGTTGCTGCTAGAATCTTATCCAATCAAGTTCTCAGTGGCCCAATTTTGGTGGACACTGACCCCTACAATTCAACTATTAGTAATTTTATCAAAGGAAGGGCAATGAGGGCCCTGATGACGTAATCTTCCTGTTGTATGCTAAGATATCTGCAAGTATCCAAGACTTTGGGATAGAAGCGTATCCAGTCTGACGTGTACAAGCGGCCCAATCTTGTATTGTTTTGTCAGGGTTTATTGGCAGTTTCCCCATTGGGTGTCAATTATTACTCAGCAATATCAAACACTTCAGATGGGTATGCCTACCAGACGGAGCTCAAGGCCATGCTGGAGGAGTGGGCCACACAAAACACTGTGCACACAGTTGTACTGAGTGCAGAGATGGAGCAGCAGGAATGGGCTACCCAAGAAATCAGGGCTGCAGGGCATACCTGCTGTTCCTACCCCATCAACTACGCTGACATGCATCTTGCAGATGTATGTCTCTACAATTTTGGTTCTGCCCTCAGGCGCTTAAAGCCTGCCACCTACAACAAACTATGCACCCAGATTGATAAGGGGTATGAGCTTTTCCCTTCTGCGTCTGTCCAGGACTTATTTGATCTCATCATCTTCTATGAAAGTGATAGTGATAAGTCCAGAAAGGACCCCTGTCTCCCCCTTGCCAGTCCATCCATTTTGTCAAGCCAGTATATGTGACAGAAGAAGAATTTGAGCAATTGAAGCAATCAGCTCTTGCTGCCCCTTCCCAGTCAACAAACCCTGTCTCCCCAACCCCCCATCAAGCCACCTGCCTTCCAACCCTGACTCCCAAACCACCACCCATTCCCTCCCCACTATCTCTGATGCCGCCCCTCTCACAGGTGCAGATGAAGGCAACATTCATTCTGCCCATTCCCTCCTCTTCCCGTCCTTTGATTAGTAAATAAATCTTTTCTTTGCAATAACTTATTAAAATTGATATCTCTTTTTCAATTCATAATTAATAATACTTTCTTTTTACATTATCAACATTTCCCATAATTAATACAATTTTGTACATTTTACAAATAGCTTAAAATTATGAGCATACATATTTTTTAATATCATTAATAAAATAAAGACAATAAACGTAAATATTGTATTAGAATATTGCAGTTAGACGTCAACTCTTGATATTTTGATATTATGTGCATAACTCAATGCATTTTGTTTAATATAATCCATTGTAAACTTGGCTTTTTCCATTTTAATTTAATGAAATGGATTGTGTTTATATTAGGGCCATTAACGCTTAGTACAAATATTGATACATAGTGCATTTTACAGCCTGTATATTTACCTATTGGTAATAATTCTGTAAACTTTTCAGTCAGATTTTACAAGGTAATAATAATGTAATATGTTAATAAATTACAGTTTACTGTCATTAATTGGTTGATTTTCTTTGCTGTGGCAATTATGCATTTTCTGATATTTATGCACTAGTATCCAATTGGTTGGCTTCACATCCAATCGCACAGGTGATAGGAAAACAAGCCACCACCCCAACAACATCCAGTCTTGGGGTGGCGGCTTGTTTTCCTATTGCCTGTGTGATTGGATGTGAAGCCAACCAATTGCATACTAGTGCGTAAATATCAGAAAATGCAAAATTGCCACAGCAAAGAAAATCAACCAATTAATGACAGTAAACTGTAATTTATTATCACATTACATTATTATTATCTATGTAAAATCTGACTGAAAAGTTTACAGAATTATTACCAATATGTAACTATATAGGCTGTAAAATGCACTATGTATCAATATTTGTACTAAGCGTTAATGGCCCTAATATAAACACAATCCATTTCATTAAATTATAATGGAAAAAGCCAAGTTTACAATGGATTTATTAAACAAAATGCATTGAGTTATGCACATAATTTCTAAGAATCAATACTTGACGTCTAATTGCAATATTCTAATCCTATATTTACATTTATTGTCTTTAATTTATTAATGATGATGAAAAATATGTGTGTTGAAGATAGTACTATAAAAACCAGTTTTTTGATGGCATTCAAAAATATTTAAATAATCTATAACTTGATCAACAAATTAGAAGTACACCTGCAAAAGGTTGACAAGATAGAAATATCAGGGAAATAATGACAGGAAAGCTGGGTAACAAGAGCCAGCCACTGATCCAGTCAAAAGAAGATGCTCTGGATAAATTGGGAAAATTATAGATGAAAAGAATAAAGAAAAATTACTTAATCTACAGGGAACAATTTTATCAAGTCTAAAGTTCAATAACACAACCTACAATTTGTGGGAGTTCTGGCAGGGGGCCAAAGAAAACAATAAGATCAAACTAATCAAAGAAACAGAAATTCAAAAGGAAATTAACACCAATGAAGAGGAAACCAACCAAATGGAAACATATGAAAATGAAACACAAGCAAGAAGCAGAAGCGCTTCAAGAAATACAGAAGCTTTATCAATTGAAAACCAAGAAAAAGCACAAGTTGCAAGAAATATAAGAAAAATTCAGCCTAGAAAAATTAATGAAGAGCATCCAACACTCATGAAGTTTGCCAAAGTGGCGCCTCTGGCTGAGGGGGCCACAGGGGAAACAATTATTTAGTCTTTTTATGTTTTACTTATATTTATTTTAGTCATCACCAGGAATGAGGATGAGGTTGCAGAAGTGGAGGCTTATACACCAAGTTGTTTTTACGGGGGTTACCAGTCACTGGTGACCCCTTAAAGCAAATAAATAAAAAGCAAATAAATAAAATAATTCAACAGAATATGGATAATTTTTAAAATATTGAAGCTCAAGATAGGGAATATTCACCACCCGCGGGGTACTTGCCATGGATAAGGGAAGCATATAAACTAGGAGCAACTATCAAAATCAAAGAAATGAATGAAATTTGCAGGGATATCAAACTGAACTTTCATGAATACATATACAAAAGCATTCAACAATTCCCCTTCACTAACATCAACCAATATGAAAAGAATTTAATAAAAACCAACTTTCAAATAGGAAATGAATATTTGAAATCTGCAATTTTTAATGAAGTTTTTAAGGCACTATCAAATAAAGTCAGGGATGCAGTCCTTGTGAATAATTTTAAACCTTTATTTATTTCATTTGCCAAGGCCTGGGGGGCTGATTCAAGTCAGGCGCCCCCTGGAACCCTCTTCAAGTTCAACCAAACGTTCTATATTAATAGGTTAGTGCAAACATTCAAAAAATTATGCATGTTCTTGGAAAAGTATACCTTGCAAAGAATCCACGTTGCAGTATACCTGGGAATCCTCCTCTATTGCATATTAAAAACCAACGTCAAAAAGTTGGAGGATGTACCTATTCAAATGGACATTTGCCGCGTAGCCCTTGACCGCCAGAAAACACCACAGGGATACAGGACAGTTGAGCACGTCTTCTTTGTCTCATTTGCATTGACAACACTATACGGGTACTACATGCCCCCCAAAAAACTACTAGTCAATTTGCTCACCCGCTTGCCTTTTATTAAATATCAGCAACCACTGGGGTACAGGGCGCCACCCCTCTAGCAATCACATCCAGGGTTGTCCACCACGTACAGAAGAGTATGTGGATCCAATTAGATGCATTAGCTGAAAATTTAATTTTGGGGTATAATTCCCTGGAATAATCACATTCCTTTTGCAATTAGCATCCCCCAATAAATATTTTCCCCTTGCAAATTAATTTTTTTTTACTTTTTATATTTTAATACTAAATTTTTTAATACTAAAATATGTACTATTAAAATTTTACTATAAAAATTTTAATATTAAATATTTAAATATTAAAAAATTTTGTATCTAAAATTTAATATTAAAATTTTAATAATACATATTACAATATTAAAATTTTTAATATCAAATATTTTGATATTAGAATAAATCACAATTTAATAAAAATAGTAAATTTCAAATATTTAAACTTTAATATTTAACTTTTACAATTTATAATTATAATTTTTCTTTTAATATTTTAATTTTAATTTTAACTTTTAGTATGTAAATTATAATATTAATATATCTAAATATATTACAAGACATTAGTTAAAGTTGAGACAACGTCAAATATTAAAAATAAGTTAAATTTTTTTTATTTATTAGCTCGTTGAATACAGGTTTAATTATCACATAGATAAACATCAAGAATTTAATTTATCCGCATCATGCGGCCCGCTCCACTATTGTTTTAAACAAATGATTGTTTGGAACTTGAATTACCTTTCCCTCATAATGTGATTTGTTAAACATATTTGATATACTTGACCTGCGTCCTAAGTACTAATTAGTAAGCAATACATGAAAATCATTGGTGGTTGTGTTGTGTGCCATAGTGGCACTAAATCAATAAGATCAGGTGATGACTTGCAAGGTCCAATTTGTGGCTCAAAAAAAGCTGATGTACTAAAAGGGTTCAAAATTATTTAAATAAAATAATTCTATTTCTATCTTTTTTAATTTATTCATTTGTTAGCGCAACAGTCAATATAATATTCAGTGCATTATAATAAAAATATATTCTTCATACCTAGTATAATTAATTTTACTTACCTTTTCTATGTATTCTTAAATGTCTATAATACATTCAAACGTCACATTATTATATATAAATAATAATTTTTGAGTCCTAATAAAAATAAAACAAATAAAAATAAAAACAAATAAAACCCAGAGCGCCCATTTATCTGATTGGCTCAGAGGCCAGGGCTTTAGGGAGGAAGGATTCTGAGTGCTTGTAAAAAGCTACCACCACATTGGGTGGCATTGCAAATTGGCTGACCTCAAGAATATTGAATAGATCCTCAGTGTCCTGAGGAAGGCCTTGTTTCACCTTATTCTTGGGTAGGACACGCCATCTCAAAAACAGCATCTCAAATTTAATTTGAGATGGCGTTTTTTGGGTTAGTGATTTTGAATCACAAAAAAATAAAATAAACAATAAAATAGTTAAAACTTACATATACCTTTATAATGCGGCATCTCAAATTTACACCATCTCAATTCTGTCACTTTGAGTCAGATTAATTATATCTTATTTCACTAACTTTATTTACATATGAAATTACTTAGTGTGGGGCGTGTTTACGCCATCTCAACTTTACGCCATTTTGAATTATGCCATTTATCTTAAACTAAAATAAGCTTATACCCAAACTAAAATAAAGCCTGTGGTATAGTGCCAGAAGATGTTCCTATAGTATTAATCTAAGACACTTATAATAAGAACAATCTAAATAGACACCACTATGATAGTCCTTCTAGTGATTGTCATTGCTGGGTAAAAAAAGCCAGTTTTGTTATATGTAATTTATAACTTTATTATACATGGATACCTTGATAAGGGTTTTCTTAATAAAATATTTTAATAGTGATTTTAATATGAAAGGGGGTGATTACGCCATTTTGATTTACATCACTTCAAATTCCACCAAGTTTCATATCACCCAATTGATTCAAGACGCATAATGGATAGAGGAAAATAAGGGGAAATTACATATGACGCCAGGCTACGCTATATCAATTCCTCCACTGCAATTCATGATTTCCACTTTTTAAAAGTACTAGTTCACATCAAAAACCATATTAGTAAAAAATGTAAGAAAACATATGAAACTTTTCAAATATATATTTTTTGGCCTCCTCTAAACAACTGGGTACTTTTTAACTCCAGTTGTATAAGCTAGTTTTTGAGAAATTCAAGTTTTACTCTTTGGCCCAGTTGAGGTAGCTCCACTGTAAATTTCTTAATTTAATATAAAGAATGGTCAAAAACACTATGTTTTTGAGCTACAGCACCTCAATTACGTCACTTCAAAAACACCATTTTGACTGCAAGTTTTCAGTCAAAACTCAAATTTTTGCATACTTGTGTTACTAATAAAAAATATTTTTACAAAATAAAAAACATTGAAATTTCGATAGTATATATTTTTAGATCTTCTCTACAATTCTATGTAAAAATAATTACTACTTTAATATTAAAAAATTCTCATTTTTACCTTTAAAAACAACCCCCAAATTGCTCATATTTTGATACTAATTCACTTTTAGATGCCTCCTAAGTCAATTGCCAAAGCTGCACCCAAGGCCTCCAAAGGCAAGACCACTCCTCCCAAGGAAGGAAGGCCAAAACTACCCCTAAAAAGCAGCCTGCTAAGGGTAAAGCTCCTCCCAAGACACCTACACCCTCATCAGAGCCTGAGGAAACAAGCCCAACCCCTCCCCATTCTCCTTTTGTTTACTCCCCATCAGACCCTCAAGAGAAGTTTTTCAACTTCAATTGCCATTATGACCCCACTTCAGAGCCTGAGGATGAAGATGAGCAGGAGCCTGAGCCTGGTGCTCCTGCAGATGAGCCAATTGAGCTAGGAGGATCTTAACTCAATCCACAATGTGTGTAACCAAAATGGCACCTTTGCTGTGCCAACAACATACCCTGTCAGCTATCCAATTATGACAAAGAAAGGGGGTGCTGGCTTTGTCCACAAGGGCTACAGCTTCAGCTGCAACAACAAGAAGAAGCCCATCTGTCAACATCACTTCAAATGTGATAATGTTGGCTGTCCAGCTAGACTTACCACCTATGGGTTCACTTGCTTTAAAGCCCTGACTATTGGGCATGACTGTGCCAAGCCTTTTGATCCTCTATGTCAACTAATCTGCTGGTTTCTTTGCCTGGTGATCCCAACCACAAAAGACCAAACTGCAACTGAGGCCGTAAACAATGCACTTATTAATCTAAATGATACCCAATTGGCAACTGTTGATGGAGCCTCAAAACTACAGAGATATCTCACTGACCAGATATATGCTCTGAGAACTGAAGGCATCAGTGCTACATCAATTGACCAGTTGATGTAGCACTGAGAAGAAAAAGCTTTCACAGCATGAAGAGAGATTACTCCTTCACAATGATGGGCAACATGCCCCAGAGCAGATCATCTGCTTTACAACAAGACAGGATCTTTACAACCTTTTAAAATGCAAGACCTGGCTTGCAGATGGAACATTCTCCACCTGCCCAAAGCTCTTCAGCCAGCTTTGGAATATCCATGGGCAGGTTGACAATCTAGTTCTTCCCCTGGTCTTCTTTTTCCTCCAAAATAAGAAGCAGGAAACTTATGTCTGGGCACTCACAATTTTAAAGACCAAACTGGATGAAATCCTTCCAACAATTGAAGAGGAGCCCAAGGAGACTAGAGGGCACAAGAAAAAATCCATCTCCCAAGAAGAAGACTCTCCCACCCCAACCAAGAAAAAGCCTGAAAGCCTTCCCTATCATGAATATCTGGTAGTAGATTTTGAGCAGGCTCAGGCCAATGCTTTTATTAGAGTCTTCAAGAGCTCCCCTCAAGGATGCTACTTTCACTTCTGGCAGGCACTCTGCAGCCGCCTCCAAAAGTGCTCTGCACTTCATGAGCTGGTCTAAACTGAAGGCACAAAGGAAGCAAAGGACGTGGTCAACTGCTTTGCTGCCCTTGTGCAAAAGGAGGAGACAAATGCCTTCTACAACACCCTCCTCCGCCATTCTTACATTATTGCCAACCAGGCAGCCTTTGCGCCTTTTATTGAGTATTTTGAAACTCAATGGGTTGGTATTTTTCAGGGAGCACGCCACATTAGAAAAGGCAGTGACTCAATCACATGGAACTGCTTTAAGTAGGTAAAGGATGGCCTAATCAAGACCACCTCTTCTCTTGAAGGGTGGCATAGTCAATTTGTCACAAGGGTCTGGGTTCAGCAGCCCAAGTTCAACAAAATCATGGTGCATCTCAAAACCCATCAGGCCATCTCTGCCTGCCTCTTTAAAACAGTCATGAGGACCAAGGGTGATCACCCCAAGAAGACCAAAGCAGTGAAAAAGTATACAGAGATTAGCAAGGTGGCCCTTGCCTACTATCCCAAGGATAGCAAGCTTGGGCATCTCCAAGCTATCTCAGTTGCTCTTTCTACTAATATTTTGGCCCTTTCCTAATAAAGCCTTCTTTATCTTCTCTCTTATTTTCTTTATTTTTTTATTTTTTGACTTTTTTAGTATTTGGTACAATTTTATGCTTATTTTAAAGTATAGTTTGTAGTTAAAATAGATGAAAATAGTTGTTTTTGGGATTATTTTAAAATTTTTGGGCTTTACGCAACTATGTTGCTACTATTCAACCCCATTTTTTTATTGCAGATTTGGAATCCTAAAGTTTTTTTAAGCCTATAAATGTTTTTTGAATTTTTATTTTTGGGAATTTTTTGGGTAATTTTTGGAGTTCAAAAAATCTAAAATTTTAAAACAGTTTTTTCTTAGTTGAAATGCTGTAAATCAAAATAGCGTTTTTACTAGTAAATCAAGATAGCAGAAATTTGAGATGGCGTGTCCTACCTATTCTTGATCCAAACAAACACCTCCTTGATTGGATTCAGGAATGGGGAATATGGCGGGAGGAAGAGAAGTCTCATTGACCAATCAGTAAGTTGGTGGCTGGAGGTGTGATTGTTTTTGTCAATGAGGGGGAATTCAGACACAACCAGATCCACTTTTTGGAGCCTGAAATTATCAAGCACAACAACGTTGGTTGTGCCACTGTAATTTATCTGCAGGTACTCCTTGACAGCTTGGAGAAAATTGAGAAAGGTCCCGCTGTTATGGGAGCCTTTAATCATCTGATATTGGTCCAACCCGCGAGGACCAAGAAGCACAATCATAGAATAGGTCTGAGAACAGACAGCTGCACAATGGACTACGCTGTCCTTGGACCCCTTCTCAGCCCAGCCATGCCCAGACCTGAGTGAGGAGGAAAACAACAATTTGCTGATATAGAAGAACTGGACATTCCCAGTCTCCTTTAGTGCCAGATATGTCTCGGCATAAATGCGTCAATCCTTGATGGTCTTTTTGCTGTTCCTATTGTATGGAGAAACTCCAAGCACCTTCCACAAGAAGCCCAAATAAACCATTGTTTTGTAGACAAGGGTTTTTGCAACAGAAAGCCTGAACTCCATGGTGAGCATTGATTGGACAGCAAGTGTGTCCAGGTGGCAATCCTTGGCTACCCACTGCTCAATTGTGTCAATGTGAATAGGATGAAGGAGTTTGGGCTGTCTTTTTGCTTTGGTGGATTCAGCAATTTTCCCAGTATTGCCATACTTGGTGTTGATGTTGGTAATGTATCTGGCTGTGATACAAAATTGGGACACAATATCCCAAACTGTCATTCCCCCGTTCAAGCAGTTGAGGAGAGCTTCATGCTCACTATCTGTCAACCAACACCAGCCCTTGGCAGGTACCACGGCATCCTGGCTACCAGGATTGACACAAGGGACAGGGACCTTTGTGTAGAAGGTGGGATCACGCTTGCTTGCAGTGGCGCCATCAATGTTTGAATACACAATAGGCGCAGATGGCTCAACAGTGGCTGCCAATGGCTCGTAGGTGGTGTCAAAGACGCGGGGCAGGAAGTAGCAACTATTGGATCAAGAGTGCGGGGCCAGGTGATAACTGGGTAAACGGTGGAGGTGTAAGTAACCTCATTATTCCTGGTAACCCTGGTGTAGGAGACTTTTGTGGCAGGCCTTGAGAGTGGCTTCTTCCTGGGATTCAAGCTGGTAGTTCTGGCTTGTGATGCAGGAGGTGGTTGGCTGGCACTGACGCCTTGAGAGGCCTGTGTGTTGACATTACTCCTCTCAAGTTGGGTTCTGGGTCTGTTCTTAGACCCTCTGGGACGCCCTTGTGGACAGGCTGCCCCGCAGGCTGGTGCAGGAGCGGGTTGGGAATGTGATTGACGCTCCATAAAAATAAAATAAAATTTTTTTTTATATTAGATATGTATTTATTTGGAGTTATTGGTTTAGTTGTGGGTAGTTGTTTTCTCTTGATTTAGCCTTGAATAGTAGCAGAGTTTCTATATCAGTGATTTGAAGTGAATAATATTGTATACTTTTCAGGTTTGGATGATTTTAAAGTTTAATCACTTTTTATGTCTAAACATGGTTGTCAATATTGAATTTTTCATTTGATTTTAGTTGTGGTAGAGCTTCTTGATTTGGGTTAGTGTTTTCTAGTGTGCTTACTGTACATTAAATTTGGATTCCAGTTCCTGAAATTAATATATGAGTTTACTAGTGGCATTCAAAAGTGATTTGAAATTTGGTTCTTGGATTTGACAGTCCCACAATTTCAAAAAACATAGTAAACTTAATGAAAATGGTTGATGGATTTGAATGCTTCAAATCTGATTCCAATTAATTCATTTTGTCCTTTGGAAATATGAAGTTCAACTTGAACTTTTCAAAGTGTCTATGAGTTCCTGCATTTTCAAATATTCAAATAAATACTCAAAAAAATCAATTTAATTAAAAAAGGCCACTCCACAAAAGTGATTCAAAATTTGAACCAAGGATTTGACAATACCGCGTTTTTATGTTCAGGTTCTGAATTTACAGTACAGACCTGGGATACTAATAATGCATATTTCACGTATAGTGGCCATGTGTTCTTGGCTTTGCCATCCATTATTTTCTCCAAAGTTCTGATAAGGCTGCCATTTAGGCGTTCAACTCTGCTGTTGGCCTGTGGCCTGTAGGGCAAGGTTGTGGAATGTTTAATGTTCTTGGATTTTAAGTTGTCATTCACTACGTGACCTGATAACTCAGTTGCTCCATCAGTTATGATTTAGTCTGGGGTGCCGTAGTTGGCTATGATTGCTTTTTTAATTAATTGGTTTATGGTTTCTGCTTTGTGGTTTTTGTTGCCAGCAGATGGGCCAGCGTGTAGCAAAGTTGATGGCTACAATCAGGAAACATTGGTTTGTCTTATTTTGTGGGAAGGGGCCCACTACGTCCAATCCCCAAACCTTGAATGGTTCAGGGTCAGGTACTGGGTTGATTGTTAGCTGGGGGGCCCTTGTGCTGGTGTATTTCTTGCACATTGTGCACTTTTTCAGAAAATCAATTATGTCTTTTTTGAGATTAGTCACTATACTATCTCTTTTAATGTGAGGTATAGGTTGTTAGCCTTTGTGTGTCCTAGTAGGCGGTGATATCTTAATATGGTGTCAACTTTTTTTGCAAGTGGTATGTAAGGGACGTGTTTGTTGTTAATGATTTGGTATACAGTGCCATTCAATACATGGAAATATTTTTCATTTATTACTAATGTATCATGGGTTAGTTGATGTGTTGAGGGGTCTTTCCCTTTGGTTTTATACTCAGTATTGTATAGGTTTGGCCAGTCAGGGTCCAGGTGGTCAGGATGATCCTCTCTTGGCTGACATAGCCTAGAGAGAGCATCAGCCGTGACCAGCTATGCCCCCTTTTCTACTGGATGTCCAAATTGAGCTGCTCCAACAGGGACATCCATTTGGCTTGTTACCGTGCAAGTGCGTTCTGAGTTTTGAAATAGATTAAGGATTTATGGTCAGTTAGTACTCAGACGTTTCAATGTCCTTCTAGATAACATCTCCATTTCTTGCTTATATGATATATTGCTAGAAATTCTTTGTTGTGTATTGGGTATCTCTTCTCAGTGTTGGTCAGTTTTCTACTTTTGTAACATACTGGTAGGAAATCTTGCTGCCCTGGCTGGCAGATGCATAGGACTGCACCAATGGCAGTGTCACTGGCATCTGACTCAAGCTTGTAGCACCTGTTGTTATTAGGGTATTGCAAGATTGGTGCTTCAATAAAAGCTTGTTTTAATAGTTGGAAATTCTGGTTGCATTCTGGAGTCCAAATGAATTTCTTTTTGGCATTACCTTTGGTTGAGTCATTGATTGGTGCAGTTAGTTTTCCGCAGTCTTTGATGTATTTCCTTAGGTAAGCTACCATTCCAAGAAAGCATCTGACTTGTTTAACAGAAGTGGGGTGTTGCATGTTATTTATGGCTTTAATTTTGTCTAGATCTGCTTTGATGCCACCGTCAGAGACAATGTGGCCCAAGAACAGGAGTTCCTTTTCCATAAATTGGCACTTACTTGGTTTTGCGTAAAGTTTGTGCTTTGCAAGTCAAATGAGTGTCTTGCAGACATTTGTGAGGTGTTCCTCTTTTGTTTTTGAGAATATGATGATATTATCAAGGTAGCATAATGTATTTGAGAGACCGTTTAGTGCTTGGTTCATCATGATGACAAACGTTGCAGGAGCGTTGGTAATCCCAAAGTTCATTACCCTGCACTCAAAGGATCCAAATTGTGTATGGAACAAAGTTTTTGGTATGTCCTTTTCCTTTACTTCAACTTGGTTGTAACCTGAGGTGAGGTCAATTTTGGAGAAAAATTTGGCTCCTGAGAGTCTTGCAAACAGATCCTCTATAAGTGGAAGAGGGTATTCATTCTTTACTGTGCTTGCATTTAGTGCTCTGTAGTCAGTTACGAGACGCAGGGTGCCTTCCTTTTTCTTTAAAAAGAACACTGCTGCCCCCCACAGGGATTCAGATGGTCAAATGAATCATTTGGCTAGATTGTCCTCAATGTGTGTTTTGAGGGTTTGGGTCTCCCTGGGAGAGAGTCTACAGAGGGGTGCAGGTTTAGGCATGGCTTTACATAGGTCAATGCCATGTTTGACCTCTTGTTTGGGTGGTAACTCTGTGAGTTCTTCCTTGAATACATGGGCATATTTGTTTAAGAGTGCCACAAGTTCTGGGAATTGAATTTCGGTTTTTTGAATATCATTGAATTTGGTGTACCTCATTATGTGGAGGGTACTGTCTTTGGTTATAAGTTCTGAGTTGTCTTGGTTTATGACCTGGAAAAATACTATGTCTCTTAGCCTGAGATTTTTAGGCTCTTTGAGGATATTAAAATTGACTCCATTGCATTTGATGGTCATGGTTTTTGTTTTTCAACATACACTGGGGTTCACTTGGATGAACCAGTCCATGCCTGCTACAATGTTGTAGGTTATGTTGTTCATTTCAAGTCCTTTGATGGACGTTTGTATGCCTTGGAGGTCAATTCTGAAGGGAGTTGTTTTGCCTTTGAGTAGAACCTTTGATTTATCTGCAATTCTGGCATATTTGAAGTGGATTTGACAACTGGTATTTTGTACTTGGTTACAAATGGTTTGCTAACCATGGTGTGTTGTGCACCAGAGTCAAATAAAATTTTATATATATGTGATTTATAAGTGCATGGTTAGACAAGAAGTTGTGAGCAATCTTTAATTTTTAAGTTCATAAAAATGGAGGATTGCAGGACATGTGGGATGCAAGCAGCAAAGTTTGTGCCTTGGTACAGTTTCTTGTTAAGTTGGGGGAGACAGGGGCACTTAAGTCTGTTCCCCCTCCTCTTTTCCCTGTTACTCTATTTTGAGACCTTTGAGGTCAGAGAATGTGGGGTCAGATTCATAGCAGGTTGCTGTTTCAGCATTGTTTACTTCAGTGGTGTCCTCCTTCTTGGGACAGGAGCAGTTTGCGCCTTGGCTGCAATTGCCATTGTTGCAATTGGAGTTTCTGTTGCTATGATTGGTGTTTTGGCATTTTTTGCCATTGGAGTTTGCCCTGCCATTGCTGTTTGAGGAGCAGTTGCCATTGCGTGCAGCGTATTCCATGTTTGCGCGTTTTTCTGCGTATTTGGCTTCTGCAATGAGCGCAGGCATGGAGGTATTAGCCTCTGGAAAGATGAGGGAAGCAACAGAGGGTTTCATTATGTTGATGAATGAGGCTCTGGTATGTACATTGTCAGCTTGCTCTGGGTTTTAGATTTTGCAACATATTTCTTCAAACTTATTGGCATAGGCGGTGATAGTGGTTTTCTGGGGGAGATTGCTGAGCTGGATTGTGATGTCTTGAAGGGATTCAGTGACACAGAATTTGTGCGTGATGTGTGCTTTGAAATCTTCCCAGTTTTCAAGCTGGTCTTCAGTTTGTGAGCCAACCCAGGTGGCAAACCAGTTAGATGTACCCTTGTAAAAGCACTTGCTGGCTTCCTGGACCCATTTTTTGTGGGGGATGAAGCTGGCGTGGAGTTTAGCAGCTGAGTGGTCTAGCCAGTTGATGATGTTTTCTTTGTTTTTACCAAAGAACTTGTCAATACCAATGTACTTGGTGTTGGTAACTTCACCTGTGATAGATGGTTGGGTGTTTGTTTGTGGTTGAAGAGAGCAACTGTATTGAATTATCTTGGTGCATGCTTTGGGCATGACCAGACTTTCAAATATGGTGCATCCACTAGGTATATCTTTGTCAATTTTGTGGGTGCAGAAGTACGTTTTCCAGGTCTCTTGGGATGTGGCCTGGTTGAGTACGTGAGCAAAGGTGGGTGGGTTTTGGTCAGTCATTTTCTCTTTCATGGGCGTGGTCAAATAACCGTAGCTGCTACCAGTGATAAGGAGCGCCTTTCGAGGAAGCTTCAGATATGGAATTAAGAAAGAAGAGAAGTATATTTTATTGGATAATACTTTAGACTTATATAAACTTGGCTGTGGCAGAGATATAGTGGGATTGAACCTAGAGGTTGGTCATGTGCAGGATGGGTTCAAGCCACTGGTACTTGGACAGTCATGTGATACTGCTTGGTTGCCATTCCTGGTATGTCAAACAGTATATTGGAAGGGTACTAAATTAGGAAATGACTGGATGTTGAGTAGGTTGGCAGTAGCTAGAATACTTGTAAATCCATATCCTTGACACCATAATCAGATGTTCAAGGGTTCTCATAATAGCGGGACATTTTTTATTTTCTCCAAACCGTCAAGAAGTACCTTTGAATTAGTTACTGAGGCACAAATAAAATTGTTGTGTTGGATCATGTTGGGCTCCACAAGGTGGATTTGGTTTTGTCTGAGTTCCTCCCAATTGAAAAAAACAGCCACACCTCCACCCACTGCCTTGCTGACTGCCCAATGAGACTTCTCTTCCTTCTTCCCTATTCTCCATTTCTGAATCCAATTGAGGAGGTCTTTGGGTGGATCAAAAATAAGGTCAAGAAAGGCCTCCCTAAGGACACCAAGGATCTCTTCAATATTCTTGAGGTCAGTCAATTTGAGATGCCATCCAATGTGGTGGCAGCTTTTTACAAGCACTCAGAATCCTTCCTCCCCAAAGCCCTGGCCTCCAAGCCAATCAGATAAATGGGTGCTCTGGGTTTTATTTGTTTTTATTTTATTTTTATTAGGACTCAAAAATTATTTATAT
Organism: Entomophthora muscae; assembly: GCA_014839935.2. NCBI lineage: Eukaryota > Fungi > Entomophthoromycota > Entomophthoromycetes > Entomophthorales > Entomophthoraceae > Entomophthora > Entomophthora muscae. The sequence goes on along the minus strand of QTSX02005088.1, from coordinate 62,372 downwards.
AATGACATGACATTTGATTGTATTATAGACATATAAAAATATGTAGAAAAGGTAAGTAAGATTGATCATACTAGGTAAGAGGACATATATTTTTATTATAATGCACTAAATGTTGTATTGACTGTTGCGCTAACAAATAAATAGATTAAAAAAGATAGAAATAGATTAATTTTATTTAAATAATTGTGAATCCTCATTGGTTCAGTTGAAACATTGCAGGTCATCATCTGACCTGATTGATTTAGTGCCACTATAGCCACACAACACAAAAACCAATGATTTTCATGTATTGCTTACTAATTAGTACTTATGACGTGGGTCAAGCATAGAAAATCTATTCATCAAATCATATTACAAGGGAAAAGTAATTTAAGTTTTAAACAACCACCTGTTTAAAACATAAGTGGAGCAGGCAGTTTGATTTGGATAAATAGAGCTCATATTTTTTTATGTATGTATTATACAAACCCATAGTTGCAATCAACTAACAAACAATTTTTAAATTATATCTTAATAAAAAATGTGCTCTATTTATTGTAAATAATTCTTTATTGTTATAATCTATATTGATATTAATATTCCAATTTAAAAATTTATATTAAAAATAAATTGCAAGAGAAGAAATTTTTATTAGGGAAAGCAAATTTCAAAGGGAATGTGATTATTCTAGGGAATTATTGTGAGGGCCAGTCCAGCAAAAATGGGAACAGGGTTCAAACTCCCACACCCGGCTGCCAAGCAAAAGTGAGGGCGGCTGTGAAAGCCTGCTGGGAGATTCAAACCCCCAACCACCCACCAGGGCGGGCAAGGGCCAATTTGAACTGCCCTGGCCTATTTAGGCAGTTTGAATTGACCTGGGAGCAGGTCCTGTCCTGGGGCCAGTTTTAATGCTGGCCCAGGGGAGCTTGTGACTCCCATCAGCATTGGGGGACCCAGCCCCAATACTAAAATTGGGCTGGGAGCACCCAATGCTGCTCTCAATCAGATCTGATGGGTTCTGCAGCAGATCTGCAAAAATACTGGTTCCTGCTGCTACTGTTTTCCCTGCAACCAATTGCACTGAGGTGCTAAAAATTAATCTTGCAGCAACCAAAGTTGCTGATAATGCAGCCAATAAATTGGCTGTACACAGCACCTCAGTTAAGATGGAGGATTCAAAACTGCTTACAGGTTGTGATCAAGATAAAATAATCACCAATCAACAGGCACTGATTCAAAATCTGAAGAATTAATTAGTACTTACCTAACCTCTTTCCCCAACCAAGTAAAATCTCAGGATGATGAAGCCATCCAATTACCTACCAGCTGCCAACAGGACTCCCCTGCTCAGACCAAGTCACTCAGATCCCAATCCTCACTTCCCAAGATGATCCCCACTAATTTACAGAAGCCAGTACCCAAGAGTTGGGACATCAAGGGCTCATCAAAAGTAGGAAGTGATATTTTCCAAGGTAGATCAGACAAGTGGTATAAAAACCACTTTCCCACACTTAAATCAAGTGCATACAGCATCAAATAAAGTGAATGAATCCTTTTAGTTTTGTTTGTTTTATTAGGATTTTAATTTATACACCACTTGAGCAGAAGTCAAACCAGAAGACTAGAGTACCACCCTAGACCTACACCCATGGACTACCAGCCAGGTCCAGATCCTGGAATGGCTGTCATTCCCAAATGACTTCCCTGCTCCTCCCATTCCTCATCCCTATAACCACAGTAGAGCTGGGATGGTCATCCTGACCATCCTCAGTATGGCCAAAGTTGTCATTTCCAACCTTGGTGCATATTTTTCTCTAGCTGCTGGATTGCTTTACCTAACCTGTTCTGCTCCATTACTCTACTGGGCCCTTGTTACATGTTATCTGGATGAATTAAGCTCCCCTTTGGTACCTTGGTATATGACATCTGCTGGCCATGACAATTTACCCTGAAATATTATTTTATGCAAGTGCCACTAATTGGGACCACATACTCTTCTGTACGTGGTGGATGATGCAAGAGCCAATTGCAAGTGGAGTGGCACTCACAACCCCAGTGGTGGCAGAGTGCCTGATAAAAGGCAAGGGGGAGAGAGAATTTATCAAGAGTTTCTTTTCAGGAGGTAAGTAGTAACCATATAATGAAGCTAATGTGAAGCAATCATAAATGACATGCTCCACAGTCTTGTAGCCTTGTGGAGTCTTTTACTTCTCTAGTGCAAGTCTGCAGATATCCATCTGGGTGGGGATGTCTTCCTATTTATTTACAATTGATTTAAAAATTCAGTGGAGTAATATTCCCAGATAAACTGCAATTTGTATTTGTTGCTAGGTATATAGTTTAGAAAACAGGCAAAATTTCTTATATGTTAATATTAATCTATTGATATATGAGGTATTAGAAAATTTAGAGATTGTTCCCTCTGGTGTCCCGCTTGAGTCCACCCCCATGCTTCAGCAAACAAAATAAATAATTGTTTTAATTTATTCACCAGGGTTGCATCTCCAACTTTTTTTATATTGACCTGAAAAATTCATTAAAAATTGCTGCTTTTAAATATTCATTTCCTATTTGAAATTCAATTCTCTTTAAATTTGATTCATACATGTTCCCATTAGAAAAAGGGAATATTTCAATGCATTCATATATATTCATCAAAATTAATTTAAAATTTGATAGGATTTCATTCATTTGATTAAATTTGACTGTTGCTCTCACTTCATATGATTTCCTCACCCAATTTGAACACCCCACGGGTGCTTGATAATCAATATTTATTGCTTCCTTCTTTGAATATTGATTGATTTCACTTTGACTTCTTTTAATGACAAAGGCAATTAGTTTTTGAAAGCCCCCATACTGTAAATTCAGAACCTAAACGTAAAAAAGAGGGATTGTTAAATCCTTGGTACAAATTTTGAGTCACTTTTTGCAGGCAACTCAGCTGAGTGAAAATTAAAATATTAAATAAAATTAACCATTTAATTTGACTTTTTTGGTTTACTTAAATTGGCAAATTTTGAATCCCTCAAGAAGATAACTCAACTAACAAAAGACAAAGCTCAGCAAAAAAATGTGGGATACATGAATCAGAAATGCAGGATTCTAATGTACAATTTAAGATTTCCTGTATTTCAAACAAATCATAGACATCATGTAAAACTTAACAAATCTGAAATTGCTGGATTTTCAAATCTAAGAACCAAGTTTCAAATCATAATTGCAAGGAATTTGAAGTAAAATAATTTATGGGCATCTAAATAAGGAAGTCAAAGGATCTAGAGTAGATTTGTGCTAATTCTTTTAGGAATCATAGGCATTCTCAAAAATCACCCTATTCCATTTTAGGGCATCTAAAATTTAGATTGTAATGATCACCAAATTACCATATATAACAATAAAATTGACTAAAAAATACATAGCTCTTCTTGATTTTAAAATTATAATAAAATTTTTATTATGTCTTCTTTCAAAAACAGCCAAGTAAGCAAGCTGTTCCCTGGCCTTGACAAAATCATTCAGGGCTACACTGGGTCTTCCAATAGTGAATCCTCTGTCTATGGCCACTCCCAACCCATAGCCCCCCGCAAGCACCACCCAGGAGTGTGTTCTTTCTCCTGTGTCCTTGAGCATGGCCCTGTTTGCTCATCACAAACAGGCAGCCGCTAACCAAAATCATACAGCAACAATGGCATCCAGAGCCAGCCATTTGAGCCATGGTGTCACCCAGAGAGCCCAGAATCCTGAAACAGCCAATCAGATGCATTGATCAGTTCCCAAGATGGACACATCCCTCCTCCAGCCAATCAGCCTGCAAGACGCAGAAGAAAATTAATCACTCCAGAGATTGTTCTTAAAATAGTTGAAAAGCAAGGGATGCTTATGTCCCTTGAGGAAATTTCAGCTGTGATGGTTTTTGCAAAGTCTACTGTGGCTGCAACCCTGCAAGCCCACGCTAACTGTGGCCCCCCTACCAAGAAGACTCCAGCTGGTGCCTGTCCTTCAACCAAAGGTAAAAAAGCCCACCCCCTCATGATGGCCATCATGGAGCATGACCTGCAGATGCCCCTGGTCCAGGTCTCTCTCCAGCTGGGACCTCACAGCATCTTCACCAATAAGAGAACGGTGAATTTGTGGATGCACAGAGTTGTAGGTGCGGCCCAAATCTTATCCAATAAGGTTCTTGGTGGCCTCATTTTGGTGGACACTGATCCCTATGATTATACCATTGTCAATTTCATCAAATGAAGGGCAATGAGGGTCTGTAATGATGTCATCTTCCTATCATACACTAAGATCTTGGCCAGTATCCAAGACTTTGGAGAAAAGCATATCCAGTCTGACGTGTTCAAGCGCGGCCCAATCTTGTATTGTTTTTTGGAGTTTTATTGGCAGTTTCCCCATTGGACGTCAATCACTACTCCACAATATCAAACACCGCAGATGGGTATGCCTACCAGACAGAGCTCAAGGCCATGCTGGAGGAGTGGGCCACACAAAACGCTGTGCACACAGTTGTACTGAGTGCAGAGATGGAGCAGCGGGAATGGGCTACCCAAGAAATCAGGGCTGCAGGGCATACCTGCTGGTCCTACCTCATCAACTACGCTGACATGCATCTTGCAGATGTATGTCTCTACAATTTTGGTTCTGCCCTCAGGCGCTTAAAGCCTGCCACCTACAACAAACTATGCACCCAGATTGATAAGGGGTATGAGCTTTTCCCTTCTGTGTTTGTCCAGGACTTATTTGATCTCATCATCTTCTATGCAAGTGATAGTGATAAGTCAATAAAGGACTCCTGCCTCCCCCCACGCCAGTCCATCTGTTTTGTCAAGCCAGTATATGTGACAGAAGAAGAATTTGAGCAATTGAAGCAAAACGCTCTTGCCACCCCCTTCCCAGTCAGCAAACCCTGCCTCCCTTCATCAAGTCACCTGCCTTCCAACCCTGAGTCCCAAGCCACTACCAATCCCCCCCACTATCTCTGATGCCGTTCCTTTCACAGGCGCAGATGAAGGCAGTGTTCATTCCGCCCATTTCCTCCCCTTCCTGTCCTTTGATTAGTAAATAAATCTTTTCTTTGTGACAACTTATTGAAGTCAATATCTCTCTTTCAATTAATAATTAATAATATTTTCTTTTTACATTATCAACATTTCCCATAATTAATACAATATTGTACATTTTACAAATAGCTTAAAATTATTAGCATACATATTTTCATCATTATTAATAAATTAAAGACCATAAATGTAAATATTGCATTAGAATATTGCAATTAGACGTCAACTCTTGATATTATGATATTATATGCATAAACAATTCATTTTGTTAATAAAAATCATTTTAAACTTGGCCTTTTTTATTGTAATTTATTTAAATTGACTGTGTTTATATTAGAGAGCAATTAACGCTACTATAATATTGATACATTGTATATTTTCAGTCTGCATATTTACCTATTGGTAATAATTCTGTAAACTTTTTAGTTGGATTTTGTGAGGTAATAACAATGTAATGTGTTATTAAATTACTGTTTATTATCATTAATTGGCTGATTTTCTTTGCTGTGGCAATAGTGCATTTCTGATATTTATGCACTAGTTTCCAATTGGATGCAAAACTAACCAATTAATGATAATAAACAGTAATTTAATAACACATTACATTGTTATTACCTCACAAAATCCAACTAAAAAGTTTACAGAATTATTATCAATAGGTAAATATGCAGACTGAAAATATACAATGTATCAATATTATACTAGTGTTAATTGCTCTCTAATATTAACACAGTCAATTTAAATAAATTACAATAAAAAAGGCCAAGTTTAAAATGGTTTTTATTAACAAAATAAATTGTTTATGCATTTAATATCATAATATCAAGAGTTGACGTCTAATTGCAATATTCTATTGCAATATTTACATTTATGGTCTTTAATTTATTAATGATGATGAAAAATATCCATGCGTTGAAGGTAGTGCTATAAAAACCAGTTTTTTATGTAATTCAAACAAAATGTCAAATATCTATAGCTTGCTAAACAAATTAGAAGCATGCCTGCAAAAGGGTGTTGAAATAGAAAAAAATATCAGGGAAATAGTAACAAGAAAGCTGGGTAACAAGGGCCAGTCACTAATCCAGTCAAAAGAAGATGCTCTGAATAAACTAGGAAATATTATAGACAAAAAGAACAAAGAAGTGTTGCTCAATCTACAGGGAACAATCCTATTAAGTCTGAAGTTCAATGACACGGCCTACAATTTGTGGGAGTTCTGGCAGGGGGCCAAAGAAAACAATAAAAAGATCAAACTGATTGAAGGAACTGAAATCCAACAGGAAATAAACACCAACAATGAGGGAAATGATCAAATGGAAACAGATGAAAACAAAACACAGTCAAAAAGCAGGAGCGCCTCAAAAAACAAAGAAATTCAACTGATGAAAATCAAGAGGAAACACAAGTAACACAGAAAATTAGGAAAATCAAACCAAGAAAAACAAATGAAGAGCAGCCAACACTCATGAAGTTTGCTGGAGGAGCGCCTGTGGCTGAGGGGGTCACAGGGGAAACAATCAGTAAGTCTTCTTATGTTTATTTGTATTTACTTTAGTCATAACTAGGGTTGGGGACAAGGTTGCAGAAGTGGTGGCTATTACGCCAAGTTGGTTCTACGGGGGTTACCAATCACTGGTAGCCCCTGTAAAACAACTAAGTAAAATCAAATAAATAAAGTAGTACAAGATAACATCAATCAATATGCAACAAAAGATGCAATGAATAGGGAATTCAAAGCGCCAGAAGGAAGCTCAACCTGGGTCAAAGAAGCCTATGAGGTAGGAGCAAGTATCAACTTCAAAGGAATGATGGATATCCAAATAAATGTCAACATGAATTTTGACAAATATATATTTGAATGCCTTGAACGTTTTCCATTTTCAACTATGAACACATATAAAATAAACCTGAAAAAAGTCAATTTCACGTTCCACAAGAAAACATCAAAGCCATAATATTCAATAATTTAATAAAATCAATATCAAATCAAACAGGAGATGTATTTTTAGTCAATAAGATGAAACCTTTATTCATATTGTTTGCAGAGGCGTGGGTTGCAGATGCCTCCAAAATGCCTGACTCTCCTTTACTCAATTTTTAAACACAGCCTATACAAATTGATTAGTTATAATCTACAAGAAATTCTGCTTATTTGCAGAAATCTATACCTCACAGCAACTGCATCTTGCTGTTTACCTTGGGATAGTACTACACTGCATTATGAAGGCCAACATGAAGAAGCTGGAGGATGTCCCCCTTCAAATGGACGTCTGCCGGCTGGCACTGGATAAAATGAAGACACTGCAGGGCTACCAAACTGTAGAGCATGTCCTATACAAATGTTTTATGTTAGCTTTGTTGTACAGGTACACAATACCTCCAGAGAACCAACTCCTTGTTAATTTGCTTTCAATCTTGCCTTTTATAAGACGCTCTGCCACCACCAGGGTGTTGAGCGCCACCCCTCTAGCAATTGGCGCCAGAGTTGTCCACCACATGCAGAAGAGTATGTGGTCCCAATTGGACGCATTAGAAGAAAATATAATTTTTGGGGAATAATACTCTGGAATAATACTCTGGAATAATACTCTGGAATAATTGCATCCCCCTTAGCAATTTGCATCCCCCTAAAAAATCATATTCTCTTGCAACTTAAATTTTAAGTTTTTTAATTTTAATTATTAAAATTTTAATATTGAAATATGTTATATTATAATTTTAATAGTAAAATTATAATTTTAAATATTTTAATATCTAAATTTTAAAATTTAAACTTTAATAGATGAATTTAAAGATTTATAATTATTTTTTACTTTTAATATTTTAATATTGTTTTAGATTTTAGTAGGTAAGTTATAATATTAATATATCTAAATATATTTCAAGACATTAGTTATAGTTGCAACCACGTCAAATATTAAAAATAGGTTAAAAATGCTTTTATTTACTAGCTTGTCAAGTACAGATTCATTTATTACATATACAAACAACAAGAATTGAATTTATCCGCATCATGCGGCCTGCTCCACTTATATTCTAAACAAGTGATTGTTTAGAGCTCAGATTACCTTTCCCTTGTAATATGATTTGAAAAATATATTTGATATGCTTGGCCTGCGTCCTAAGTACTAATTAGTAAGCAATACATATAAATCATTGGTGGTTGTGTTGTGTGGCCATAGTGGCACTGATTTAATAAGGATCAGATGATGACCTGTAATGTCCTATTTTTGGCTTAAAAAAGCCAGAGTACCAACAAGGGTTCACAATTATTTAAATAAAATTAATCTATTTCTATCTTTTTTAATTTATTTATTTTTTAGTGCAACAGTCAATAAATATTCAGTGCATTATAATAAAAATATATTCCTCATACCTAGTATAATTAATTTTACTTACCTTTTCTACATACTCTTATATGTCTATAATACAATAAAATGTCACGTCATTATATATAAATACTAATTGTTGAGTCCTACTAAAAAAGGAAATAAATAAAAATAAAAATAAATAAAACCCGGAGTACCCATTTATCTGATTGGCTTGGAGGCCAGGGCTTTGGGGAGGAAGGATTCTGAGTGGTTGTAAAAAGCTGCCACCACATTGGGTGGCATCTCAAATTGACTGACCTCAAGGATTTTGAAGAGATCCTTGGTGTCCTGAGGGAGACCTTTCTTCATCTTATTTTTTATCCACCCAAAGACCTCCTCAATTGGGTTAAGGAATGGAGAATATGGGGGGAGGAAGAGGAGTCTCATTGGACAGTCAGCCAGGCAGTGGTTGGCCAAATGGCTATTTTTATTGATTGGTGGGAACTCAGACACAACCAGATCCACTTTGTGAAGCCCAACATTATCCAACAACAATGTTGGTTGTACTGTGTATTTGATCCAGAGATACTCCTTGACAACTCAGAGAAAATTGAGAAAAGTCCCGCTATTGTGGGAACCCCTGATCTTTTGGTATTGGTCCAATCTGCGAGGACCAAGAAGCGTAACCATTGAATAGAGCTAGGAACAGACAGCTGCACAATGGGCTACGCCATCCTTGGATTCCTTCTTGACCCACCCATGCCTGGACCTGAGTGAGGAGGAAACAATGATTTGTCAATATAGAAGAACTGGACATTCCCAGTCTCCTTTAGTACCATATATGTCTCTGCATAAATGCATCAATCCTCAATGGTCTTCTCATTGTTTCTATTGTACGTCAAAACTACCAATACTGCCAGGAGAAGCCCAAATCAATCATTATTTTGTAAGCAAGGTTTTTGGAAACAGAAAGCCCAAACTCTGTGGCAAGCATTGATTGTACAGCAAGTGAGTCCAGGTGGCAATCCTTGGCTACCCACTGTTCTATTGCGTCAATATGCACAGGCTGCAAGAGTTTTGGTTGCTGCTTAGCCTTGGTGGATTTGGCAATTTTCCCAGTGTTGCCATACTTGGTGTTGATGTCAGAAATTTATCTGGCTGTGACACCAAATTGGACGTAATATCCCAAACCACCATACCCCTGTTCAAGCAGTTGAGGAGAGCTTCATGCTCACTATCCATCAACCCATGCCATCCCTTGGCAGGTACCACGGCATCCTGGCTAGAATGCTCAACATAGGGGATGGGGACCTTTGTGTAGAAGGTGGGATCACGCTTGCTTGCAGTGGTGCTGTCAATGGTTGAATACACAATAGGCGCAGATGGCTCAACAGTGGTGGCCAATGGCTTGTAGGTGGTGTCAAAGACGCAGGGGCAGAAAGTAGCAACTCTTGGATCAAGAGTGTGGGGCCAGGTGACAACTGGGTAAACGGTGGAGGTGTAAGTAACCTCATTATTCCCAGTGACCCTGGTGTAGGAGACTTTTGTGGCAGGCCTTGAGGGTGGCTTCTGTCTAAGATTAGGGCTGTGTGATCTGGCTTGGGACGCGGGAGGTGGTTGACTGGCGCTGACACCTTGGGAGGCCTGTGTATTGGCATGAATCCCCCCAATTTGTGTTCTGGGTCTGTTCTTGGACCCTCTGGGACGCCCTCGTGGACAGGCTTCCCGCAGGCTTGTGCAGGAGCGGGTTGGGAATGTGATTGACAGTCCATAAAAATAAATAAAAAAATACATTTTAGATTAAATATGTATTTATTTGGATTTATTGGTTTAGTTATGAGTAGTTGTTTTCTCTTCTTTTAGCCTTGAATAGTAGCAGAGTTTCTATATCTGTAATTTGAAGTGTATAATATTGTATCCTTTCCAGTTTTGGATGATTTTAAAGTTTAATCACTTTTTATGTCTAAACATGGTTGTTGAGATTAAAATTTTCATTTGATTTTATCCAGAGTGGAGCTTCTTAATTTAGGTTGGTGTTTCCTAGTGTGCTTACTGTACATTAGATTTGGATTCCAGTTCCTGCAATTATTATTTGAGTTTACTAGTGGCATTCAAAAGTGATTTAAAATTTGGACCAAGGATTTGACAATCTTGCAATTTAAAAAAACATAGTAAACTTAATGAAAATGGTTGATGGATTTGAACGCTTCAAATCTGATTTGAGTTAATTCATTTTGTTCATTGGAAATATGCAGTTTGACTTGAGCTTTGCAAAGTGTCTATGAGTTCCCACATTTTTAAAAATTCAAATAAAACACAAAAAAAACAATTTAAATAAAAAAGGCCATCCTGCAAAAGTGATTTGAAATTTGGACCAAGGATTTGACAATCCCAAATATTTACATTCAGGCTCTGAATTTACAGTATCTAGTATAATTAATTTTAACTTACCTTTTCTTTATATTCTTATATGTCTATAATACAATCAAATGTCACGCCATTATATATAAATAATAAGTTTTGAGTCCTACTAAAAACAAAATAAATAAAAATAAAAACAAATGAAACCCAGAGCACCCATTTATCTGATTGGCTTGGAGGCCAGGGCTTTAGGGAGGAAGGATTCTGAGTGCTTGTAAAAAGCTGCCACCACATTGGGTGGCATCTCAAATTGACTGACCTCAAGGATGTTGAAGAGATCTTTGGTGTCCTGAGTGTCGCGCTTTTTGCTTTACAGCGCCACTATTATTTGAGATTATAGGGCTCAGGACATTTGCCATAATACAGTCATATGTGAGGATATGAGTAGTACTGTATCAGAAGATCCAGGATTGAACAGAACCATGATCATTGCCCAGCAATGGCTTCTGATTGCGCAGAAGCACTTAAGGATTAGGATAAAGGTCAACCAGATTAAGGATAAAATAAAGATGGTTCAAAGATGATTTTATTGTATATGGTTAATTCTTCTTATACCTTCTACCAGGGTAGTCTCTGGGATGCTAGCAATGTCTTCTAGGACATTCTAACACGCCCCAAATTTGGGTAATATTAATCCAGGTTTGGCGCTTATTGCACATCAACCAATAGAATATTTTCATCTTCACTCAGCACAGGTGATCCTTTCTGGCATGGAATAATTTAGTACTTCAGGATTTTTTCCTACTTCTCTGGCATACTGCAAGCTTAATGCTTATTAATGTGATAAATATGGGAATTTGAGATTATGGGGAATCAAACCCAGCGCCTTGGAGCCCAATGTAAAAGTAAAGCGGCGCTACGGTGCTTGCAATAATTTTCAGTTGGCGCAACAGCGCTTGATGTAAAGGTAGTTTGGCGCTTTGGCACCTAATCCAATTGCTAAGCGGCGCTTTGTGTATCTATTAAGTGCCGCAGCGGTGCTTATCATTGGCTAGCTTAAGGCTCAGGACAGCAGACTACTACTGATCTAATATGCATATAATTTATACTACCAATTTATGTTATCTGGTAGCTGTAATTTGTATCTGCAAGCTCTATCATAATTAGTATCATTGTATTTTGTACTACTAATTTATGGATTTAGTTGCAACAATCCCAATCCGCGGGCTCCATCATAATTGGCATCATTGCTTGGTCAAAATTCCCAACACTGAGGGAGGCCTTTATTCACCTTATTTTTGATCCACCCAAAGACCTCCTCAATTGGGTTAAGGAATGGGGAATATGGCGGGAGGAAGAGAAGTCTCATTGGACAATCAGTAAGCTGGTGGCTGGAGGTATGACTGGTTTTGTTGATGGGGGGAACTTGGACACAACCAGATCCACTTTGTGAAGCCCAACATTATCCAACACAACAATGTTGGTTGTACTGCAGTAGTTAATCCAGAGATACTCCTTGACAGTTTGGAGAAAATCAAGAAATGTCCCGCTGTTATAGGAGCCTTTAATCATCTGGTATTGATCTAAACTGCAAGGACCCAGAAGAACAACCATGGAATAGGTCTAGGAACAAACAGCTGCACAATGTGCTACACCGTCTTTGGACCCCTTCTCAACCCACCCATGCCTAGACCTGAGTGAGGAGATAAACAATGATTTGTTGATGTAGAAGAAAAGGACATTCCAAGTCTCCTTTTGGTCCAGATATGTCTTGGCATAAATGTGTCAATCCTCAATGGTCTTCTTGCTGTTCCTATTGTACAGAGAAACTCTGAGCACCTTCCATGAGAAGCCCAATTTGACTATTGCTTTGTATACAAGGGTCTTAGAAACATAAAGTCCAAACTCTGTGGCAAGAATTGATTGGATAGCAAGTGAGTCCAGGTGTCAATCCTTGGTAACCCACTGCTTGATTGCCTTGAGATGGGTGAGCTGAAGAAGACTGGGCTGCCGCTTAGCCTTGGCAGATTTTGCAATTTGCCTGGTGTTGCCATACTTGATGTTGATGTTGGCAATGTATCTGGCTGTGACATCAAATTGGGATGCAATATCTCAAACTGCCATTCCCCTGTTCAAGCAGTTGAGGAGAGCTTCACGCTCACTATCTGTCAACCAACGCCAGCCCTTGGCAGGTATTGCGGCATCCTGGATAGCAGGCTTAACATAGGGGATGAGGACCTTTGTGTAGAAGGTAGGATCACGCTTGGTTGTGCTGGCGCTGTCAATGGTGGCATGCAACACAGGTGCAGATGGCTCCTCAATTGTGGCTAATGGCTCATAAGTGGTGTCAAAGATGCAGGGACAGGAAGAGACCACTCTTGGATCAAGAGTGCGGGGCCAGGTGACAACTGGGTACACGGTGGAGGTATATGTAACCTCATTACTCTCAATGCCTTTTGTATAGGAGACTTTTGTGGCAGGCCTTGAGAGCGGCTTCTGTCTTGGATTCAGGCTACTGTTCCTGGCTTGAGATGCAGGAGGTGATTAGCTGGCGCTGACACCTTGGGAGGCCTGTGTGTTGGCATGACTCCCCTCAAGTTGGGTTCTGGGTCTGTTCTTGGACCCTCTGGGACGCCCTTGTGGACAGGCTGCCCCACAGACTGGTGAAGGAGCTGGTTGAGAATGGGATTGTTGGTCCATAAAAATAAAATAAAAAATATTTTAGATTAAATATGTATTATTTTGGATTTATTGGCTTAGTTGTGGGTAGTTGTTTTCTCTTGATTTAGCCTTGAATAGTAGCAGAATTTTTGTATCTGTGATTTGAAGTGTATAATATTGTATCCTTTCCAGTTTTGGGTGATTTTAAAGTTTAATCACTTTTTATGTCTAAACATGGTTGTTGAGATTGAATTTTTCCTTTGATTTTAGTTGTAGTGGAGCTTCTTGATTTGGGTTGGTGTTTCCTAGTGTGCTTACTGTACATTAAATTTGGATTCCAGTTCCCGCAATTAATATCTGAGTTTACTAGTGGCATTCAAAAGTGATTTGAAATTTGGTTCTTGGATCTGAGAATCCTACAATTTCAAAAAACATAGTAAACTTAATGGAAATGGTTGATGGATTTGAACGCTTCAAATCTGATTCCAGTTAATTAATTTTGACCATTGAAAATATGCAGTTTGACTTGAACTTTGCAAAGTTTCTATGAGTTCCCGCATTTTCAAATATTCAAATAAATACTCAAAAAAATCAGTTCAATTAAAAAAATGCCATCCTGCAAAAGTGATTCAAAATTTGGACCAAGGATTTGACAATTCCGCATTTTTACGTTTAGGTTCTGAATTTACAGTATACACCACTGGGTGTATATGCCATCACCTTGACAACTTCTTCTCCATCTCTTGAATTAACTAAAGAAAAGATAAGTAAAAGATAAAGAAACTTGCTAATTCTTTTCTCTGCAGCCCCGTCAGCCACAGGAGCCCCCTCAGCAAATTTCATGAGTGTTGGATGCTCTTCATTGATCTTCCTGGGCTTAATATTCCTTATCTTTCTTTTAATTCTGTTTTCCCTTTGAGGTTCTTAATATAATAAATTTCCCATTCTTGAAGCGCTTCTGCCTCTTGATTGTTCTTCATTTTCTTTGTTCATTTCTGTTTACATTTCAATATTTTCATTTCCTTCATTTGATTTTTTTCCTCTTCATTTCTGTTCATTTCAGTTTTTTTGTTTCATTCCATTAGCTTGATCTTTTGATTGTTTCCTCTGGCACCTTGCCAGAATGTGAACAAATTATATGCTGAATCTTAAATAATTAAATTTTCCAATATTTTCCCCTGAAGATTGAGTAATACTTTTGTGTTCATCTTAAATATTTTTCCCAAGATACTTAGGGCAACTTCATTTGATTGGATTATTGAGCACCCACCATTTTCTAGTGTTCCTGTTACTATTTCCCTAATATTTCTTTCTAGTTTAACCACCTTCTGAAGGTGTTTTTCTAATTTGTGTACAATGCGTTAATATTTGACATGTCATTTGAATTACATCCCAAATAATGGTTTTTTATTACTACCATCAACACATAATCAGGAAATTATAGATAATAGTACATGTTATTATCAATTATTGCAAATAATACAAATGTTGAAACTGAACCAATTAGAGTTCAGTACTTGATTGGGGAAAACAACAGTTCAATAGAAAGGACATAAATGAATATAATAAGGTATTGTTTATTGTAGAATATTGTGATTAATATACTATATGAGGAAAGCCACAAGGGGGTGGCATGTTCCATGTAAGGTTCAAAGCCAAGGAATAACTTGTGCAGGGATCAGCAGGTCAAATTGGTAGTGCTCCTAATTAGGAAAAAGTGCCTGTATTTTGATACTGCCTTTGGATTGGTCTATGTTGTTAGATACATCAAGGGGCAACTCTTCAAGCGCCCCCTGTGTATTGTAAGATACTTAGCAGGAAAGGAGGGAGACTTGATTGCAACACCCCCTTTCCCCCTGCTTGTTGTCAGACACCAGGATCAGAGGTTGCAGGTGATCTGGGAAGGTCTGTACAAACAAATTTTGTGTGGGGATGGTGTGGCAGGGACGCAAGCAATCATGGTGGAGTTTCTTGGTGTTTCCTTGGGCATCTTCAAGTTGATAGGTGTGGTTGTCATAAACTGCGGCTATCTTGAAGGGCCCCAGGTGGTTGGGTTCTAGTATGGCAGAATTGGGGTTAAGGGCATAGACGGGATCAACTACAGTGTATCTGGCCTCCAGTTGCTTTGTACCCCCCTCAATTTGCTTGTGTTCAATGTCTTAAGCTTTGGCATGCCACTGGCTCAGGGAAGAGGTAGGCAGAAAGGGGGGGCTTCCTGGGAACTGTGGATTTTAATTTACCTTTTTTCACCCCTGTCAAGCTATCATGTGTTCCAAAGGCTAAGGCGCTGGGGCTGAATCTGGTGCCTCTGTTGATACTTGCTTGAAAAATGAGCAGCGTGGTGGGCAGTTGTTCAGGCCATACAGTTTTGGGATGATCCTGTGAGAGCTTGACAATGAGTTGGACCAGTGAAACATTTAGACACTTTACACACCTGTTGACTTGAGGGTGGTAGGGGGTTATGACTATTCTTTGGAGGGTATTTTTGGTGCAGTACACCTTCATGACATGCCCTAAAATTTTGGGCCCACCATCTGTGATGAGAGGTTTGGGCCGCCCAAAGCAGGCCACAATCTCTTTACCAATAAAGTGGGTGATTGTGGTGGTGGTGTAATTAGTGGTTGCCCACACTACAGGCCAACAGATAAAGTAATCAATGGCCGTAATGATGTACTTTTTGCCTACTCTATCCTTGGGGAGGGGTCCAACAATGTTGAGGGCCCACTGCTCTAAGGAATCCATGGCTTTGATGGGCAGTACAGACTTGGGGGTGCAGGTTTTGATGTATTCTTTTTGCACAGCACACAGGTTTCAAGGAGGTCCAAGATTTTTTGGCGCATACAAGGCCACCAAACCTTACACTTCATTATTTTGAAGAGGTTACATCCTCTGATGTGACCCAAGGTGCAGTGATAATGCAGTATGTTATCTCCTTGCTGGGTGGTGGGAATGTACAACATATTCTTACCAGTCTCTGCCTAGCAACAAACCTTGCCAGCATCAGTGGCAAACTGGCTTTTGTTGTCTTTTAATTTGGAGATAGTTGCAGAGTTAAGATCTTCATAGCAGGTTGCTTCATGGCGCAGGTAGAGCATTGGCCAGTCCAGATCTACGCTGTTGTCCCCCGTGATGGACACCACATATAACCTGGAGAGGGTGTCAGCAGTGACAAGTTCCTTTCCAGGCTTGTATTCAATGCGTAGTTGATAAGGGGACAGGCGCACAACCCAGCCTGCCTGATGTCAAGTCAGATGTGACTTTGTATTGAAGTACTGGAGCAACTTGTGGTCTGTCAGGACGCAGGGTGGAAAGGTGGCTCCTTCCAGGTAACAATACCATTTCTTGATGCAGTGCACAATTGCTTCTAACTCTATGTCATGTATGGAGTAGTGCTGCTCTGAGTTGGTGAGCTTCCTGGATTTGTAGACCATGGGGAGGAAGACACCTTTGTCAGTTTCCACCTGTAACACACCCCCATGGCTCTGTCAGATGCATCAGTCTCAAGTTTGTATTGGCTGTTCCAATAGGGTAACTTCAATAGGGCTTCAGTTGTAATTCTTTGCTTCAATGTCTCAAAGGCTTGATCTCTGGCAGGGGTCTATTGGAATTGTTGTTTGGTATTTAGGAGCTTGGTGAGAGGTGCAATTAGTTCTCTGCAATTGGGGATAAACTTGCACACATAGGAAAACATGCCTAGGAATGTACATACCTGGCCCAAATTGATGAGAGGTGGCATTTTTGTGATTGCCTTGATTTTGGCAGGGTTGGTCTTTATTCCTTGGGCAGAGATGGTGTGCCCAAGAAACAAGAGCTCTGAATGGAGGAATTTTCATTTGGAAGGCTTGGCCTTTAGCTGGTTTTTAAAAAGGGTTTTGAGGACAGCACAAATGTGTTGGAAGTGTGTGGTTTGATATTGACTGAAGACCATAATATTGTCAAGGTACACAACAACACCTGTTCCAATTATATCTTCAAATGATTTTTTCATCAACATGTTGAAGATAGAGAGAGTGTTGGTCATTCCAAAGTTCATGACCCGGCACTCAAACAACCTGTAGCGTGTTCAGAAGGCATTTTTTGCCTCATCCCTGGCGCAATGCAGACCTGGTTATACCCTGCAGTGAGATCAATCTTACCAAAGACCTTTTCACCTGCAAGTGTGTCAAACAGGTTGTCAATCAACAGCAGGGGGTACTTGTTCTTGACAGTCACTTTGTTTTGGGCATGGTAATCAGTCACTAAGCAAATGGACCTATCTTGATTGGCTGCAAAGAAGACTGCAGCCCTGTAGGGTGAGAGGGAAGGGCAGATGAAGCCCTTGTCAAGTGCGTTAACAAGGTGTTGACAGAGAGTTTTGTCTTCCTTGGGCGTCAGACAATAGAGGGGATGCGCCTTGGGTAGCAACCCTTGTAGTTGTACAGCATGTTGTATCTCCCAGCAAGGAGGTAGTTAGTCCAGTGTCTCACTGAAAATGTCCTTATACTTCCCAAGGAGTGCGGCAAGTGCTGGTGGGGGAGGGGTGACCAAGGGGGAAGCCACAAGAGATTTGGCAAAGATAACTTTGACTGAACATAGATTGAATTCCAGTTCCCCCCCTTGAAATTGTACGTACCTGTCCCTGTGATTCTGAAAAACACAGTATCATACAATAACTTGCTCATTTTGATAGAATATATCTGGAAACCCGCCTCATTCCTGTTAAGGGTGATGACAGATGTATCCCAGTTGATATAGGGGTGGTTGTATTGCAGCCAGTCAAGTCCAGCAATGACATTGTAGCTGAGCCTTTCCATAATTGGCCCAGAGAGCTTAACCTGGATGTTCTCCATTCTCAAGGAGAAGGGTACTGTCTCATGGGTAACTTCCACTCTTCAGGATTCAGCTACTTGTACTGCTTTGAAGCAGCTGGGCACTTGGTCTAATTGTTGAGAGTCAGAAAACCTCTGATCAACCATAGTGTGGTTGACCCCAGTATCTACCAAAGTTTGTGAGTACTTCCATGGAAACAGAAGAGATAGGCCAAGCAGGCTACTTTATTTGAATAATGGCTTGCTTGAAGAACAGGGTTGTTGCTATTAACCTGGAAGACATTGAGAGTTTGAACATCATGAACATTGTAGTTGCAGGGGTTCTTTGTGAGGAGAGTTTTGTAAGAGAGGGTCAAGTGGGGTTGTAGAACCTCTCATATCTACAACCCCTAGGCTTTTCCTGGGTCCTTGATTTGCGCTAATTGGAGCTCCCCCTTGTAGGAATGCTTAGCCCCATTTTCTTATTGGTAGGGCTGGCAGTGGCCCACCTGATTGTGGGCACTTCCAGGTGCAGGGCAAGACTGGGGTGGTGCATCATTGGATCTACAAAAGCCCAAGGAAGCCTGGTTATTGGCCTACACAATGGCCTTGTAACAGTTGTCAATGGAGGTGCAGCAACCTACGGGAATCTACTTGCAGATATGAGGTTTGAGCCCATTGAATATCAAGGTAAGAAGCATGTCATTCCCATTGGTGACAGCTTCTGGGCGGCAGAGAGGGCTTGTTGCCAGGCTGAAAGATATTCAGGGACAGACATGGTCTGTTTAATGGCCAGGAGGGGAGTTCCCACCACACTAGGTGAAAAGGTTTCACTGTAGAGGGACTTTGCAGCATCCCTGAACAACGCCCAAGTGACATCAGTCTCCTGGCTGGTCCAGTTGGTGAACCACACTGCAGCAGGCCCTGTAAGGCAGCCTGAAGCAGTGGCAACCCACATAGGCTCAGGTACCTGATATACACAGAGGAGGGTTTCAGTGTAGTGGAGCCAACTGACAATGTCAGCCCCTTTCACGCCACCCGCAAAGGTTTCCAACTGGAGGTTGAGCATGTGTTGTGACAGATCTGACTGAGGCAGGGTGACGCTGACATCACGCTATCCAAGGCGGAGACAATTATACACACTTGTGAGGACTAGCTGGTCTTGGTAAATAATGTACCTGTTGGGGATATCCCCCTTGGGGATTGGAAGGAAAGTTTCTTGACAGGGAGTAGCCATACAGCCTGTACTCTGTCCTTTCTTAGGAGGAATTTTTGTTTAGGTAGGTTTTAACCTACTGCTGCTACCACTGTTGCAACTGAACCAATTATAATTCAGTACTTGATTGGGGAAGACAACAGTCCAATAGAAAGGACAGAAATTAATATAATAAGGTTTTGTTTATTGTAGAATATTGTGATTAATATACTATATGAGGAAAGCCACAAGGGGGGTGGCATGGTGGCATGTTTCATGTAAGGTTCAAAGCCAAGGAATAACTTGTGCAGGGATCAGCAGGTCAAATTGGTAGTGCTCCTAATTAGGAGAAAGTGCCCGTAGTTTGATACTGCCTTTATATTGGTCCATGTTGTTAGATATGTCAAGGGGCAACTCTTCAAGCGCCCCCTGTGTATTGTAAGATACATTAGCAGGCAAGGAAGGAGATTTGATTACAACACAAATAACTTGAAGCTATACAAAAAATGGTATAAAACACTAAAAAATACACCAGAATTGCACTAAACTAGCCATCTGAATTAATATTTGTAGATTATATTTTTCCAGTATATAACCCTTTATCTGAAACTAGTATTTTATTGATATCTCATATTGAAGTGAGATTTTTTATTGAATATTAAATATACTAGGTTGTATTGCCAGCCATGTCAGTTCCGCATTATGTACATAACTCAATGCACTATGTATAATAAAATTCATTGTAAAATTGTCATTTTTCATTGTAATTTTATAATTAGACTGTGTCTATATTAAGGAGCCATTAACACACTACAAATATTGATGCAGTGTACATTTTACAGCCTGCATATTTACCTATTGATAATGATTCTATAAAATTTAAGTAAGATTTTGTGAGTTAGTAATAATAAAATGTATCAATCAATCACTGTTTATGACCATTAATTGGAAGATTTTCTTTGCTGTGGCAATGGTGCATTTCCTGATAATTACACACTGGTATCCAATTGGCTGTTTTCACATCCTACCACACAGGCAATAGAAAACATGGTTGTCACCTCAAGACTGGATGTGGTTGGGGTGGCAACTTGATTTCCTATTGCCTGTGCAATTGGATGTGAAAACAGCCAATTGGATACCAGCGTGTAATTATCAGAAAATGCACAATTGCCACAGCAAAGAAAATCAGCCAATTAATGGTCATAAACAGTGATTGATACATTTTATTATTACTAACTCACAAAATCTGACTTAAATTTTACAGAATCATTATCAATAGGTAAATATACAGGCTGTAAAATGCACTATGTATCAATATTTGTAATAAATGTTGATGGCTCCCAAATATAGACACAGTCCAATTATAAAATTACAATGGAAAATGCCAAGTTTACAATGAATTTCATTATACATAGTGCATTGAGTTATGCACATAATATCTAAATATCAAGATTTAATATCTACCTGTAATATTATAATTTAACATCTACATTTGTGATGCTTAATTTATTATTGATAATGAAAAATATTCATGCAAATAGTTATATGTTACTGCATCAGATGTATACCATTTTATTAATTATGGAAAATGTCAATATTATAAAAATATATTATCAATTATTAATTGGAAGAAATAATATCAATTTTAATAATTTGTTACAAAGAAATATTTTATTTTACTCATCAAAGGATGAGTAGGGGAGGGAATGGGCAGAATGTACACCGCTTTTGTCTGCCTTGTCAAAGAGATAGCATCAGAGGTAGTGGGGAGGGAATGGGTGGTAGTTTGGGGAGTCAGGGTTGGAAGGCAGGTGGCTTGGTCTTGATGGGAGGTTGGGGAGGCAGGGTTTGTTGACTGGAAAGAGGCAGAAAGAGCTGATTTCTTCAATTGTTTGAATACTTCTTCTGTCATGTATGTGGGCTTGAAAAACCAAATAGATGGGAATGAGAGGAGGCAAGAGTCCTTTCTGGACTTATCACTATCACTTTCATAGGTGTCAGGATCTGATAAGTACTGGAAAAATATGAAAGGAAAAGGCTCATACTCCTTCTCAATTTGGGTGCATAGTTTGTTGTAGGTGGAAGGCTTTGAGCGCCTGAGAGCCAAACCAAAATTGTAAAGACATACATCTGCAAGATGCATGTCAGCGTAATTGATGGGGTAGGACCAACAGGTATGCCCACAGCCCTAATTTCCTTGACTTCCTATTCCTGCTGCTCCACCTCAGCACTCATTACAACTGTATACATGGCTTTTTGGGTAGCCTACTCCTCTAGTATGTCCTTGAGCTCTGCTGTTAAGCATAAAGTAGTTTTAAAAGCTATAGCAACAAGCAAAAATACTTCAGACTTAAATGAAAATAACTCAGATGTAAACAAAATTAAAAATAAATAAATTTATTGTAAATTAATATAAATTTATTTATTTTTAATTTCATTTACATCTGAGTTCATTTCATTTAAATCTAAAGTTTTTTTGTCTGTCATCATAGCTTTTACAACTACTGTGTCCATCTGCGGTGTTTGATATTGCTGAGTAATAATTGATACCCAATGAGGAAACTACCAGCAAAACCCTGACAAATTGATACAAAATTGGGCGCACTTGTAAACGTCAGATTGAATACGCTTTTCTCTATAATCTTGGATTCTTGCAGAAATCTTAGCATATGGCAAGAAGATGATGTCATTGCACGTTCTCAGTGCCCTCCCTTTTATAAGCTTAATAATGGTTGAATTGTAGGGGTTAATATCCACCAAACTGGGGCCACTGAGAACTTGATTAGACAAGATTCTAGCACCAACCACAACTCTGTGCATCCACAAATTGACTGTTCTTTTATTTGTGAAAACGCTGTGGAGTCCCAGTTGCAGATGTACCTGGACTAAGGGCATCTGCGGGTCACGTTTCATGA
The DNA here is from genome assembly GCA_014839935.2 of Entomophthora muscae. Lineage (NCBI taxonomy): Eukaryota > Fungi > Entomophthoromycota > Entomophthoromycetes > Entomophthorales > Entomophthoraceae > Entomophthora > Entomophthora muscae. Next base: position 40,097 of record QTSX02005088.1, on the reverse strand, counting down.
TAGCCATCATAAGAGGATGGGCCTTTTCACCATTGGTTGAAGTACAGGCACCAGTTAAGGTCTTATTGGAAGGGGGCCAAAGTTGGCATGGGCTTGCAGAGTTACAGCCACAGTGGAATTTGCAAAACCCATCACAGCCACAATTTCCCCAAAGAACATAAGCATCCCTTGCTTTTCAACCATTTTTAGAACAATTTCTGGGGTAGTTAGCTTTCTTCTGCGTCTTGCAGGCTGATTGGCTGGAGGTGGGATGTGTCTGTCTTGGGAACCAGACGTTGCCATCTGATTGGCTGTTTCTGGATTCCAGCTTACTTGGGTGGTGTGATAGAAATTGACAGATAATAGGAAGCTGTCTCCAAGTGGTGGGAAATCACCACCCAAATCCACATGGAGTTAATGATTAACCACCAATGCAGCTTCAGATACCATTTTGTGAAATTTCCAAATGAGATACTAAGGTTAAGTAAAATAATTAACCCTAACAAAAAGATCCCAAGATAAATGGCCTGCAAGAGAATCAGAATGTCTTCAGCAAAAAATTCAGGACATTGAGATAGCACCAGAGTTTCAGTTTTGACAGTAGGAGGAATAACTCTGAGATTGGCAGGCATTGAATTGACATTTGGTGGAGGAAACAACAAAGTTCCAACTTCAGGGCCCCATCTTTCCATAATAATCCGGCTAAGGATTAAATTGTAGGAAATTTAGCGCAAAAGGCCAACTACAGGATGCATTTGAATAAAAAATTAGACCAGGGAATATTTTGATTTTATTGAGTAAAATTTGGAAGGACTCAACTCTTAAGAGTTGAAACAGTGAAAATTATTTAATATATATCAAAATTTGATTAAGCAATACCACCTGGATCCTGGGCTCCTATTCCTTCCACATTGTCAAGTGAGTAGCTGGTCCAGTTTGCAAAGAACCCTTGAGTGATCAACTTCTGATGACCCTGCTGATAAATAAGATCATATTGGGTGACCCTCAAATTATGTCAATTTATTAACGTCAGCTTACAAGGGGAGTTCAGACTCAACTGGTAAACTAGAGCAGCCGTAACCCACTTTCAATCAACCGTTTGATTTAAATCTGTTAAATCAGTCAATTTTATTAAAGTTTTTCTGGATTTTTGAGCCTTCTTACTTGGCCAAATAATTCCCGACATTGTGGCATTTACTGTGACAGGTGGCCCCTTGGCTCAATTGGGTGGTTCCAGATGCCATTGTTGATATGTGATTTGGGTTAGCAG
>QTSX02005088.1:0-38838 GCA_014839935.2 Entomophthora muscae | reverse complement strand
GACCCTCAAATTATGTCAATTTATCAACATCAGCTTACAAGGGGAATTCAGACTCAACTGGCAAACTGGAGCAGCTGTAACCCACTTTCAATCAACCGTTTGATTTAAATCTGTTAAATCAGTCAATTTTGTTAAAGGATTTCTGGCTTTTTGAGCCTTCTTACTTGGCCAAATAATTCCCGGCATTATGGTATTTACCGTGACAGGTGGCCCCTTGGCTCAATTGGCTGGTTCCAGATGCCATTGTTGATATGTGATTTGGGTTAGCAGCTGCCTGTGGGTGATGGGCAAACAGAGCCATGCTTGAGGACGCAGGAGAAAGAACACACTCCTGGGTAGTGTTTGGGGAGGAACCTGCAGGTTGAAAATGGCCATAGAGAGAGGCTTCACTATTGGAAGACCCAGTGTAGCCCTGAATGATTTTGTCAAGGCCAGGGAACAGCTTGCTTACTTGGCTGTTATTGAAAGAAGATATAATAAATTTTTATTAAAAAATTAAACTCAAAAAGAGTAGTGTATTTTTTAGTCAATTTTATTGTTAAGTATGTTAAGTTGGTGAATATTAAGATCTAGATTTTAACCGTCCTAAATAGAATATGGTGATTTTTGAGAATGCCTATGATTCCTAAAAGAATTAGCACAAATCTACTCTAGATCCTTTGACTTCCTTATTGAGATGCCCATAAATTATTTTACTTCAAATTTCTCGCAATTATGATTTGAAACTTGGTTCTTAGATTTGAAAATCCAGAAATTTCAGATTTGTTAAGTTTTACATGTCTATTATTTGTTTGAAATACAGGAAATCTTAAATCGTACATTAGAATCCTGTATTTCTGATTCATGTATCCTGCATTTGTTTACTATGTTTTGTGTTTAGTTAGTTGAGTTATCTGCTCAAGGGATTTGAAATTTGCCAATTTAAATCAATCAAAAAAGTCAAATTAAATGGTTAATTTTATTAAATATTTTGATTTTCACTCAGCTGAGTTGCTTGCAAATGTGATTTGAAATTTGGACCAAGGATTTGACATTCCCGCATTTTTACATTAGGTTCTGAATTTACAGTATACTCATCTTTTAATGTTGATTGATTAATTCGAATTCATTTAAATTCGTCGAATTAGTCGTCGACACTATCACAGTGGTTAAGTCTTGAATCCTTAATCAGCTAGAGAAGTGGTTATTGTTTAAAAGTTAGCTAAACAACATTTTTTAATCGACATTTCATTATCTAACATTGAATGGATGCTAAATCATTTCGGTATGCTTGATTCGCTTTGATGCCGTAAACCACTGATTCAATGCTTGGTACTTGGATATTACATCGCTATTACGAAGTAATGAGTGTGGTGAATTCTGTAATCTGCAGAAGCATAAACATGATTTAAATTTTAGTTATTGGTTGATTGATAGCGATATAAACGAGTACAGTTCCACCAGCATATACAACTTTTAGCTTTATATCAAAATGGTAACGATTTCACATAACATCCCTTGGAATATTCCCATTTATATGACCTCAAGTTCTCAATTATCTTATAGTCTATGAGGAAGCAAAAAAAGAAAAGGGCAGTTCGTCAAAATTCGAATGTGTTTGCGATCTTTGATCAAAAGCAGATCGCCGAGTTCAAAGAAGCTTTCTCCATGTTTGATCATGATGCTGACGGCTTTGTTGACAAAGAAGATTTAAAGGATATGCTAGCCTCTCTAGGTAATTGCTTTTTATATTTTTCTTTTTGTCTTTTAATAGTAGGTTTTAAAATTTAACCTTTTAGATTTTTATACTGGGTTAACAATGCTAATTTATATCATGGCTCAAACTTATTTAATAGCGATTATTTTGAAGAAAGATAAACTTCATTTTTTAATTCTATATACTCTTAATATTCGGAAAATATGCCAAAACCTGTATTTTGCCAAATTAAGCCTAAAATATATTTAGGCCAGAATCCCACTGATGAGTACATTGACGATATGATCAAGCAAGCCCCAGGAAGTATAAATTTCACAATGTTCCTTACCCTTATGGGCGAGAAGCTGAGTGGAACGGATCCAGAACCTGATATTTTATCTGCTTTTGAATGCTTTGATGACAACGGAAATGGTTTTATCAATGCTGATGATCTTCGAGAGTTCATGACCACTATGGGCGATAGATTCACGGATGAAGAGGTAAAATAGCTACTAAAATATGATGTCATATTTTTGAAACATTAAGCTTATATATTTACCTTCTCTTAGGTAGATATTATGTTTAAAGGAGCACCTCTTGACCATAACAACAAGTTTAACTATCGAGAATTTGTACGAGTATTGAAGCATGGAGAATAATTTGAGCTTATCTATCCTTACGCAGCTTTGTATCACAGTTTTAGGGTCCGATGCATTATAATTTTACCTCACCGTGTATAAATTTAATCTTCCAATACAGAAGCCTTAGCAATATCTAGCTATAAATAATCAATCCAGATGCATTAACAGTAACCATTGAAATCAACCCATCAGTACCATCACTTTAGAGAATTATGATCCAACCAGCAACAAAGGTCAATGGTTACTTTTATTATCAGCCATTCAACTTCCACCATCATTATGTGATATTTGTGTACTAAAAACACATTAGCAAGTTTCTATTTATGACTAAGCAAAAAGTGTTTTAAGGGCAATTTTAAGGCTATTGCTATAAGATGAAAGATTTTACTTGATTGAAACTTTAATCTGAGTGCAAAACACATATTTGTAGCAATTAAGGAAAATTCCATCAAATTTTGAACTTCTATTTTTCATTAGAATTGCTAAGTGTTCTTAGTATAAACCCAGTCAAAAGAAATAAGTTGTTTTTAAGCCCCTAGCACTAGCTTGTCAGTTGTTATTATTTTGTCAGCTAAAACCAATTTTCATTTTCTTTAAATTACCCAGAAAAATATCCCACTGATCGATAGTTTCCTAGTTTACAATATCTTAACTGACTGTAACAGAAAAATCTACTAGCTCTATAAATCTCAAAAAAATCCACAACAAATGACTCAAGTTTAAAGTAATGTTTCATCCAACTTTCTAGAAGAAATTAAGTCAATACCTGAGTTATCTAATTTTTCAATTCATAATTCCAGCAACAAAGATAAGTCAACCCATTATCGCAAAAAGTTATTCTGCCAACTGTCAGCAGATTTTACTATTCTCAGCAAATGCCAAACTATTTTAGAAATCAATCCCTAATTATTCTATTTATTTTTGATAGTATTGATAAGGAGTGCCTTTTGGGGAAGCTTCAAATATGGAATTAGGAGAGAAGAGAAGTATCTTTTATGGATAATAGATTGGGCTGTGCCAGAGATTTAGTCAGATCAAACATAGGGGTTGGTCATGTGCGGGATGGGTTCGAGCCACTGGATACTTGGATTGCCATGTGATATTGCTTGGTTACCATCCTCGGTATGTCAAACGGTATATTGGAAAGGCACCAAATCGGGCGATGGCTGGATGTTAAGCAGGTTGGTGGTAGCCAGAATGCCTGTACATCCAGACCCTCGACAGTATTGATTGATAAGGTGCTTTTGGAATTATCTCCCTAAAACTATTCTCACTTCACAAGTATTTTAACTCTCTAGCCTCATTAGTTGTCTATTTGAGGCTTTAATGTTTTACAAATGTTGCAACATCTTTGATTGCTCCCTCTTGGGGAATTAACGCCCCGAGTAGATCACCAAACAGCTCACCAAATGGTTCACTGACCAGCCAGTAAACTGGTGGCACCGTTATCAGTTGACCATCTATTACGGGGATCACCTAATCCAGATCCTAAATGGAACACAACTTGAATAAGCTTTGTGACCTAAGAGGAACATTACTCAGATAAACCCCATGACCCCCATGACGTACATGGACAGTATGTGGCTTGTCATGATACTATATATTATTATATATTCATATTCAATAAAGTATCATTCTCTTCATAAATCTTTCCCTTATCTTGTTTATTATACTTCCCAGAAGTATATACTCGACACAAATATAGGTTATCTATTTCCTATCAGAGATTCTGGTCTAGCTGACTTAATCAGCTTAGTGTGATGACTGTAGATCAGTTTCCTCTGTACTCATTGGGATGAAACACTCTTTATAACCGCTCATGCACCCTCTAGTGCTTTGGAAATCTCAGCATTTAAGATGTAAAGTAGTTCTGGCAATTGGTCTTTCCTTTTCTACATTACGTTCATGTGTAGAAATTTAACCCAACATAAATTGCTCACCTTTTTCCCTGATAAAGGATCCCTTATTATCTACTTTGCTATTTAGACAACTTTGTGTGTTATCTCTATCTTAGAATAGCTAACCCTACTACACCATACTCTCAAAGACTGTTTTCTTGTTGCCTGTTTACTAAAGGTAGAAGAAAGGCCCCCCTATTGTTCCAACAGCTAGAGTTAGTTTCCCAGGCTCAATTGTCAAAACAGCAGGCTCAACCCGCCAACAAGGTTCTGAGTAAGCAGGTTTGTGACCTGCAACCTGACTATCCAGTTACTTGAAGCCAAACTAGGAAGTTGACTCAAATTTTCAAATCCAACAACATGAACAGATGATGATCCCTTATGGTGGATACCTCAATTTGGCACTTGACTAATTAACAGGATCAGGTCACCCCCTTCACTATCTAACCAATTGATTAACACAATCATGTTTCTGTTATCCACAATTCACACTAACTAGATAATACTTATCTCACAATAAAGAACATGATCTATTTTTCAAATATTTTCCCCTTGTAACTCTGCTAAAACAGCACAGTTACAACATTGGTAGCAGAAGTAGGTTTCCCACCCTACTTTACCCCTCAAAATTCTGCCTGTTGCCTGTACTTGCCACGCTCAACAAATCTTTGATAGAATCATGTCTGGCCTCTCACTAGACTGGGAGCCATACATGCCTGGTACTGTAAATTCAGAACCTGAACGTAAAAATGCAGAATTTTCAAATCTTTGGTCCAACTTTTGAATCACTTTTGCAAGCAACTCAGCTGAGTGAAAATTAAAATATTTAATAAAATCAACCATTTAATTTGAATTTTTTGGCTTATTTAAATTGGAAAATTTCAAATCCCTTGAGCAGATAACTCAACTAACAAAACTCAGCAAACAAATGCAGGATAAATGAATCAGAAATGTGGGATTCTAATGTACAAATTGAGATTTCCTGTATTTCAAACAAATCATAGACATCATGTAAAATTAACAAATCTGAAATTGCTGGATTGTCAAATCCAAGAACCAAATTTCAAATCAAAAATGAGGTGAATTTCAAATAAATATAATTTATGGGCATCTCAAAAAGGATGTCAAAGGATCTAGAGTGGATTTGTGCTAATTCTTTTAGGAATCATAGGCATTCTCAAAAATCACCCTATTCTATTTTAGGACAGCTAAAATTTAGATGCTTGATTACAGTAGATTTTAAAAACACTAATAATAAAATAGAATTATATATTACAATCTATCTTATCATGTTGTCTTTTCCTTGATGTGTTGATAGTTCATTTGCTGTTGATAATGTGGTTGAAATTAATTGGATAGTTTCACCTCCAGTTGCATTGGCAATAGGAAATCAAGTTGCCTCTGCAACCACGGCTGGTCTTGGGGAGGCAAATCGATTTCTTATTGCCAAGGCAACTGGAGGTGAAGCTATCCAATTGATTGCAAGCACATTATCAATGGCAAATGAACTATCAACACATCAAGGAAAGACAACATGATAAGATAGATTGTAATATATAATTCTATTTTATTATTAGTGTTTTTAAAATCTACTGTAATCAAGTATCCTTAATAGCAATACATGAATACATAGTGTAGTAAACTGATGGTTTATCTTTCCCCCTCCTTTCTTCCTTGAAAGTAAGTTTTATGGCCACTGGCTACGCTGGGGGCCAAAAAACTTTTAAAAAATTTCTGCGTCATCAGGAGGGTAGCTCATATATCATTATATGGTTTTGTGGTTGCTATATTAGTGATTTAGAGTGCAGAATATTGCATCATTTCCAGTTTTGACAATTTTACATTTCACTTAATTTCATGTCTAAACATGGTTGTTGAGATTGGATTTTTCATTTGATTTTATCCAGAGTAGAGCTTCTTGATTTGGGTTGATTTGTCCTAGTTTCTTACTGTACATTCAATTTGGATTCCAGTTCCCACAATTAATATATGAGTTTACTAGTGGCATTCAAAAGTGATTTGAAATTTGGTTCTTGGATTTGACAATCCCACAATTTCAATAAACATAGTAAACTTAATGAAAATGATTGATGGATTTGAACACTTCAAATCTGATTCCAGTTAATTCATTCCATCCATAGGAAATATGCAGTTTGACTTGAACTTTGAAAAGTTTCTATGAGTTCCTGCATTTTAAAAAATCCAAATAAAAATACAAAGAATTCAATTTAATTAAAAAGAGGCTATCCCGCAAAAGTGATTCAACATTTGGACCAAGGATTTGACAATCCCGCATTTTTACGTTCAGGTTCTGAATTTACAGTACCAAAATACCTGACGGTTTTGTCCTGTACCAGAACATGGTGATCCTGCTTTCCGCCTTCAATGCCCTATCAGCGTGAGGGTTCTTCCAAGCACCTACTGCCATCCCTTGAGTGACAGACAAAAGTATCATGCCCGCTCATATAGCCCAATGCCTGTGCAGTGCCGCCTTGGAGTCATTGGCTTGAGCCAATGACAACAATGCCATAGCATGGATACAATCTGCACAGAACAGATTGGCACAATTGGAATCCCGCAATGGTTCTGGATTGCAGACATATCCATCTGACTCACACAAGATGTAGGCACTTGGTGCAACAAGTGGCACAAGGGCTATACTGAAAATGATTGGGACTCCTTCAAGCAGGACTTCTTGGCAAGACTTGTGCTGAAGGACACTGCACTCATGATTATATGCCAATTAAATAATCTCACCCAAACAGGAACAGTTAAGGAGCTCACTCAAGCATACAAGGAACTCCGCCTGCGTGCCCCCTCAGATATGGCCTTTGATACCCCAGCAACTCATCTCATGTACTACAACGCTCTCAAGTTGCATGTGATGAGACATGTAAAACTGGATCAAGTGATCAACCTGCAGAGCCTTTACTGTAAGGCAGAGAAAGTGGAACAAATGTCTAATGCCCTTCACAAGGCACAGACTGGGAAAAGAGAGAAACCCAAGGACTCTAACCCAGCTGGACATCCCAACTGCCCTTCACCTGGGAATAACCATAACAACAATAATTCAAACCACAAACCTGCTGGCTCAAATAGCCACAGAAATGGGAACAATGGGCAGTCAAATTTTACCCATTTCCTTATCACTGCCACATTATGCAATCAAGACAAGGAAAAAGCTCAGGGAGAGCATTAAGCAAGCCAAGCTTTCTCCACACAGTTCCCAACTTGCCCAACAATGAGTACTAACCCAAGGACGTATATCAGTGTCCAATGATCCAGGTGCCCTCGGAGGACCCAGTACTCTACACCATTACCAGGTATCCTAATAAATTGATGTCCTATCCTTTCCACTTTTGCAGTTACACTGGCTCAGCACTCCAGGACTTGGGCGCAGATCAAACCCTCATCAACAGCAACTTTGTGGTCAAGTTCATGCTAACCAATAATTCTTTTTGGATTAATAATGTGGTTTTAGCTGACAAACATTGCATTGCTGTGACACAGGGGACTGCCTCTTTCTTCATTACGCTGGAAAATCTACACTCCACCATCCAGAGACCCATCATTAATTTCCCTAAATTTGACATTGTACTCAGACTGGACTGGATGCAAAAGAACAACCCCCACGTAGACTGGGTGACCTCAGTATTGACCATCAAGTGTGAAGGGGTCAACTATCAGATCTACCCTGACTCAGTGGACCAGCTCCTATATGACCACAGCTTTGTGCGCATCACAGAAACCCTCAATGAAAAGGAGAACCTCAAGCCAATTGATTGATACTCCTGACAGTACAAGATAATACACTTCAAGGACCATCAAGACACCACCACGCCTCAGGATCACAAAATTGTGGCCTGCCATTCAGAAATTTACAAAGAGGCTCTACCAGGGTTTCTACCAGAGAAACACATGCAACACTTCATCCAGCTCAAAGGAGCTATACCCAAAGCGCAGCCTATCTACTGACTTGCCCCAAATGAGGGTGACACACTACAAGCTTACTTCAAAGAGGCATTAGAAAAAGAACTTATCTGCCCCTCACAGTCTCCCTTTGGTGCTGCTATATTATTTGTGGTAAAGAAAGATGGCACTCTTTGACTGGTCACAGATTATTGATCCCTAAGCAAAGTTACCATCAAGAATTGTTACCCACTCCCACTCATTGACAACCTCTTTGATGCCTTTGGCAGGGCAACAGTCTTCTCCAAGATCAATTTAACAGCAGGATACAACCAAATCTGTGTCAAGGAGGAAGACATCCCTAAGATGGTGTTTTGCACCAAGTACGGCTCATACAAGTGTGTTGTGCTCAACTTTGGGATGACCAACACTCCATCAATGTTTATTACCTTTATGAACAAGGTGGTTGCCCCCCCCACATTGGCAAGCACACTTTAGTGTACCCAGACAACATAATTGTCTACATCCCATTGGTAGAGCAACACCACAAGGATTTGGAGGCAGTTTTTGCCACCCTGGTGCAACATTAACTGCTGGCCAAACCCTCCAAGTGTCAGTTCTTTTGTGAGCAGCTACCCTTCTTGAGACACATAGTTTTGAAGGATGGCATCAAACCTGACAACCAGAAAATCCAGGCCATCTGCAAGATGCCACCACCAAAGGACAAGTCAGAACTCTGCACATTCCTAGGAATGATGGCCTATGTACAAAGCTTTATCCCCAACTGTGGTGCTTTGACAGCATCTTTGTCAGCCATAACTAGCGCCAAATCCAAGTTTGTGTGGACCTCCCAATATGACCTTTGTTTCTGACGTTCAAAGGAGAAAATCACAGCTGCGCCCATCCTACAGTATCCTAAGAAAGACAGATAATATCAATTGGAGACAGATGCCTCTGATGCATCTGTTGGGGGAGTACTACAGATCAAGAACACTAGCAGCAACTTCCTACCTGTAGCTTACAAATTTTTCACAAGTGACAAACTTCTATTGACCATGCCCATAGGAACACCTCCACTACAGGATTTAAACCCTGATACCCTGCGGACCTCCAGCCTGCAGGAACAGTTGCCCAGCTGCCTGCAGATTTTTGGGCTCAAACCAGAGCAGGATTTGACTTCAGGGAATCCCCTAAAGCTTGATGAAACAAAACCACCTACATTGACACTCCCCACGCTAAAGGTTCTTGTCAACCCAACCAATCAGCGGGCAGGCCAAGCTATAGATCCCAAAATAACTCAGGCCACCACAGAAGGGGAAACAAAGAAACTTCCTATAGAACACGGGTTGCCTAGAGATGACCAATCCCACAACCTGACAAGGAAATTTGAGTATTCTCAGTTTGATTCAGCCAATGAACTAAATCCTGCAAAGGATGCCACTGAGGACTGGAAAAACCTGGTAGACAGCAGCACCTGGGCCAAAGAAATTTATAAAAGTTTACCCATAGATGATGGGCATACTTATACCCTGGACCGCCAAGAAGTTGCCCATCACCATTATTACAATAAAGTGACATGAACCTTTGGTTCAACCAGGTTATTCCATATTTTATTTTAGTTATATTTCATTTGCAGTCTACCTCATGCGGTTTTGCACCTCACACCCATCAACCCCAAGAAACCGCAGACCAGCCACCCAAACTCTATTGTCCACCAGGAGCTCCCTTTGGCCTGATACATTTCACTGAATACCCACCCAACCCAGAAATTTGGAGTTCACCCTAGAGGAAATCCTAATCTACAACCCGGAGGCTAGAACTAGAGAGACAGCCACTGTTTACAGAGAGGGCATCAAAGTCACCACCCCTTCTCTGCTATTCTGCAACAAGTACAACTACCTGCCCGCGTATTTGGTTCCAATGGCTCCACCTCTCACCCCACGGCCCAACCACCTGCAAGAATCCGTTGCGGCCAATGAATCCACATACACCCAGATATTTGGAGTAATGTATATCACTCTTACTGGCTTGATAGATTTGATGGTACCAGCAAGCGGACCTTGGGCCCTCCTGGGAAAATTGTTATCTTATATTGTAAAGTTAGGACCAATCTTGTGGTGGGCCCACAGGCTGTCCGCCCGCAAGTTCCCAGGAACCCCCCCTCACAGGTTAGATCCCTGACAAAATTGCGCAAACTGACAGACAGTGAATGTTGCTACCCAATCCACAACAAGAAACTACTGGCAATTGTATACTGTCTTGTCAAATGACGTTGTTACCTGGAACGCCAGGAGGAGTTCACCACTCTGATGGATCACAAGTCCTCATATACTTCAAAACACAAGCCAATCTGTCCAGGCGCCAGGCGCGCTGAATGGAGCTACTTGAAAAGTTTAACATGATCATCTAATACAAACCAGGACCTGAACTTGCCATGGCAGATGCACTCTCTTGCTTGTATGTCAGAGCCATGAGAGGGGAAAATGGTCTTGATCCAGACTGGCCCCTCCTGGTACTCCAAACCAAAGACAAAGGTTTCTCTCTAGGCACTACCAACATCACAAAAGAAACAGTCATCAAAAATGAACACCTCTTTGCAGATGTATACAGGACATTACACCACAAAATGACTGATGGAACTACTGTCTCATAAATTCTGTCATTTCCTGCCCCAAAGGGCAGGCTCTTTAAAGTTATCATATTTAGTATTTTTTCTTGGTTTTGATGTTTCAGTATTTTAATATTTGAAATTTTGAATTGAAAGTTAATATTTAAGTATTTTAAGTTTATTACCTTGTTTTTGATGCTATTTGTGTTTGAATTGTTGTTGTTGTTTTATCTGTTGTCCACTATTACTTTTATATATATTTCTACTTTAAAAATAGAATATTTTCACTATCACTTACCTTTCAAAACTCCTGCTTGCGTTGTTGCCGCTCCCCCAGTTTTACGTTGCTGATCTGCTTATAACACTGGCTTCTGTTTCCCCCTTTTTTGTTTTTGGTACTCCAAACTTCTCCAGTTGCTCCTCTTCTTGGCTGCTTCCTTCTTGTCTATCAATTGTCAACAGAAAAGGCTTTTCCTCTATAAATAAAGAGCTTTTGAAGAGTAGGCTTTAAGCTGAAATTCTAAGTGATTTTCTTCCCCTTCAATCTTTTATCTAAATTTAAACTTTGAGATCTTAATTTCTAGAATTTTATACATTTTTACTAGTTTCATTTTAAAGTTTAGTTTTTTCCTTTTCTTAAAAATGGAACTTGTAAAAAAACAAGCCTTAGGCTTGTTGTATCCAATATTTTCCCCTAAGGAATCTTTCAATAATTATTTGTACCAATTTGCTGATGGAGAATATCCTAATATTGACATTCCCTTAGTTACAAATTGTTCATTATTAAATACTTTATTTTATCTTCTTTGCTTAGGGTTCTTACACTCAATTACTCCTTTTGTGACCCCATATAGGTTTTTAGCAGGATTCTGTAAGATTATTTTACAGACAGTTCCTACGTTTTTATATCTTTTAAATTTGAATCATAATGCCTTGCACGTACTAGTTTATAACCTTGTGCCATTATGGGCAAGACCTTACAAATCCCTACACACCAACAAGTCAACACTATTCTACGGTACCACAGAGATCTGGGACATACCAAGAGTTACAACCTTTACAAGTTCCTCAAACATAAAGCATGGTGACCAACTCTATATTGGGACGTCCAAAAAGTTCTCAGCCAATGTGAAGTGTGTGAAAAGTTTGCAAAAAGCAACACCCTGCCTAAGTCTGTATTGCCTATTTGTTCACAACTGCCCTTCAAGGTATGGGCCCTCAACATTGTGGGACCCATGCCTGGGAAACACAATGACAAGAAATACATCATCATCATCAACTTTGCCACTTGCTGGCCAGTAGCGCAGGCGGTGAAACCCCACACAGGCAACGACATTTGAAAATTCATAGGCAAGGAAATCATCAGCAAGTTCAGAAAGCCAGAACTCCTGATAAAAGATGGGGGCAAGGAATTGACCTCTGAGAACACCAATGTATACCTCACCAATAATAGGGTCCAGCACACAGTGACAACACCCTACCATCCTCAGTCCAATGGACAAGTGGAGCAGCTTAATGATAGCATAGTGCAGGCCCTAGCCAAGCTCACTGCCAGGAGAACTGAGGACTGGCATAAGCAGCTATTGACTGCACTTCTTGTATGCTGTACTTGCGTGAACAGATCCATTGGGAAAAGCCCCTTTGATATTGTCTATGGCACACAACCAAATATTATTCAGGCCCTCACAGGACCCAAGTTGGAAATACCCAGCAATGTTCCCCCTTGTTCAGCACCTCAGATCATACAGGCCAACAGTGATCAGTTAGAAAAAAAGAGAAGCAAGTGCAAAAATGCTTGTCCCCATCCAAAAACAGACACAAAGTTGGTGACAAGGTCTGGGTAATAAATACAGACAAGAGCAAGTTACAACCCAAAAAAGTGGGTCCCACTATCACCTTAAAGATAAACAAAACCAACACTTACCTTGTTCAAGGGCTTGGAAACACAAGCAAGATTAATTCCTCCATCATGACAAATTAAGATCCTGTAAGGCAAGACAAAAACAACAAGAAGCTGTCCTGACAGCCACCAAGCAACAGTTAGTCCAATACCTTGCCCGGGCCCCTGATAACCTCCCTGACAACCTACCCCCAGAGGAGGCCAACCTTCAGCCGGGGGTGTCAAAACAGCAGGCTCAACCCACCAGCAAGGTTCAGAGTAAGCAGGTTTGTGGCCTGCAACCCAACTATCCAGTTACTTGAAGCCAAACTAAGAAGTTTACTCAAATTTCCAAATCCAATAACATGAACAGATGATGATCCCTTATGGTGGATACCTCAATTTGGTGCTTGACTCATTAACAGGATCAGGCCACCCCCTTCACTATCCAACTAATTGATCAACACAATCATGTTCCTGTTATCCACAATTCATACTAACCATATAATACTTATCTAGTTTCCAAATATTCCCCCTTGTAACTCTGCTAAAACAGCACAGTTACAATACAATCAAAGTGCACTATGCTGTTCCTATTTCTGCAGCCTAACACCCTAGTTAATGCTATAGCAATTCTGGAAAAATGTCTTCAAGAACTTAGTTCTTACTTCCTTCCTACCCTAGAGCACCACACTTGGCTTTTAATTAATTTAGGTTTCTTGAGAATGAACTAACTGTAGTTGAATACTTGAAAAAATTGTGGAAAGACAATAGTCCAAGGGAGACAGATTTTCTTTTGAAATCAGATTATCTCTATTTGAATAACTCTAAGATACCTGTATCATTGAGCATATGATGGGTATCATCAAGTGTAATGAGAATTAGCGTATTCAGAATAGGTAGCCTGGGATAATTTATAAATGAGAAAATATATGATTTGATATAATATATATAAGCATAGATGATCTCCATTATTGATGTGGGTTTACAAGAGAGTAACATAAAATCTGGATACACACCTCATTTCTGATAATGTTACTTCCAAAAAATTGTTAGGTTTTAATTTTTTTGAGGTTTAAATAAAAAATTTATAAAAAATAAATATTTGGCTTAATATTATTATTGCCATACAAAAAACTTTCAATGACTGGTTTTATAGCCCTTTACTTTTTACACTTGTTAGATTAATATTAGATGGATCAATTAAAAATATAAAAAATAAAGCAGTAAAAATACAAGGTACACATTTTTAAGCCCATATTTCTGAAACTAGTCTAAAATGACTACTAATTTTATGAATATTATATAGTCTACTATTAAAAAATATTGTCGTAAATAAAAAAGGTGAAAAACAATTTAATGTTTTGTTGTGTATATAATTTTGGAAATTATATATATAGAAAGAAGAAGGATTTAAAAAAGATTAATATCTTTATTAAAAATGAAGACATGCTTTATATAGCTTTTGATATGAAACCTATTTTCATGTAGATCATGTGGTTTGAAAAAGGGAGATCACTTTGGAAATTAAGGAGCTGATCCCAGTATATTGTTTAGACTTGAGTCTTTGGGCCACTTTCTACTCGATAGTCAAGTTATTTTGGGAAGTAATTTTTTAAGTGACATGGTAGTTCCTAACTTGTATGGAATCATTTGACCAAAAGACTATAAAAATAATGGGTTGAAGACTAAGTACACAAAAATTATAGATTCTTAGTAATTAAATGTCATCATTGACAAAAATGTAATTTTAAGCTTTTTATTTTAACAAAATTTATAGTTATGATCCAAGTTTAATGAGTTCACCCCCTGTGCTTAATTTTTTAGGTTAAAAATGACAAAACAATGGCTAAAAGAAAATTTATGGTGCAATAAAATGTGATTACATAAGCAAGCACAGAAATAGAGCTCTAGATAGCCAAAACTTGTAAAAAAAACAAAAAAAGCAAAAAGATAATTTAAGATGTCAGAAACTCTGCTCATGTAATTCTGTATGCAAATGTGTGCCTAAGCCTTCAAATCAATATATATGAACTTTAGCCTTATTTTAGAAGCTCATTGGTTGTATGGCTGTTGCTATACCATCAAAACTTAAGCTACATTTCAATTTTTGGATGTTTTCTATGAAAATTTTGGAAAACATTTTGTCATTGCAGTGTGTTTTCTGAAGACTTGCAGATAATAATTTTCAAATCACTTTCAATCCAAGCTTATGAGGGTTTCATCACTCCCAGATATTTTGATGCTGCTTACTTTTACTTTAAACTTTTTATCAATGACAATATTTCTTCTTATCTGTTTATTAGCCTTTTTAAATTCAGATTTAGCATTTCTGTTGATTTACCCCTGTCCAATTTTTGGGCAAGTTTTTATTGAGATTGTCAAATTTACAATTTTTTTGTTATCAAATGTAGTTTTTCTTTGGGTTATTATTCTTCTAGGATAAATGATGCTGAAAAGAAAAATAAAATTATTCATTATTGAATTATTTTTGATATGGTGTTTGAATATAGAGCATTTAATTCCAAAAGATAAAAATCAATAAAATAGTTAATTTTCCAATATAAATTTTAGTACAACATCTCAAAAGTACAGAAACTTGATTTTGTCATTCCAAATCAGACTGATAAATCTTTATTTAGCTAGATTTATTTACATAACAAAGCACATAGTGTGAGGCATGTTTGCATCATTGTCAGGATACCAGGAGTACTGTGGAGCTCCAGCAAGTGAGGGAGGAGTCAAAGCAGGTACTGGCATGGCCCACCAGATAATGGGACCTAACTTTACCAGGTAGGAAAGGGCCTTCCCAGCCACAGCCCAAGGTCCAGCCGCTGGCAAGGCAGAGTCAAT
Organism: Entomophthora muscae; assembly: GCA_014839935.2. Classification (NCBI taxonomy): domain Eukaryota; kingdom Fungi; phylum Entomophthoromycota; class Entomophthoromycetes; order Entomophthorales; family Entomophthoraceae; genus Entomophthora; species Entomophthora muscae. The sequence goes on along the minus strand of QTSX02005088.1, from coordinate 23,375 downwards.
CAATCCTGTGAGTGCCAGGTAAAGCACTCCCAGGAATTGACTACTCTGGCCAGTGGCATCAGAAGTGGGGGGTTGAAATGGTTGGTTTGGGTGTTGGGGGTGGTTCCATGGGGACCAAGTAGGCAGCAGGATTTTTGTACTTCCCGTTGAAGATCAAAGGGTAGATGGTGATTGCTTTGCTGTCACAGACAATTTGGTAGGGTTCCTTGGGAGCGTTTGAGCAGGTGTACCACTGCAAGTCTTCCAATGTCCAGGGTTTGTGGTCAGGATTGGCGGGATACTCAGTGAAATGCACAGGGCCAAGCGGAGCGTTGGGTGGACAGTAGTAGTCAAAGGCTTTGGTTTTATTAACAGGAGTCTGACTATCTATCCCAGTAGATGGGTACTGATGCTTGGGTGTATGCAGATGAAAGAGTATTAAAAATAGGTATGGAAACAGATTGGTGAACCAAAGGTTCATAACAACTTTATTTGGTAAGGATGACAATACAGAACTTTTTCAGGTGCTTCTGGTTTATATACTTACTCACATGCAAGTGCCTCTGGGCATTCTTCTGGTGCTATCTGTGCAACAAGGCTTGACATCTCAGGTTCTTCTGTTTGATTGGCTGCTTCATGGTAATTTTTGGGGTTTTCAGGAACAGTTGTTTGGCTTTTTGGTGATCCATCTTGGCCTGGCTGGCCATTGGTCCTAGCAGGTTTGACTTCTGGGGTTTTGGGGGTTTTCCCAATTTGATCACCTTTTTTGGGCTGGCTTGACAGGCTTTCCTGAGGCCCAGGAACTTGATTAAAAAAGGGTCCCCAATTGGGGACCCCAAATTACTTAATGGAGGGTGGGCCTGAACTGGGGTTAATGGTCAGCTAAAAATAGCCTGCCCAGGCCCAGCCAAACCCAACAAGGCTTGGGCATAGCTTTTGGGGCCCAGAATGGGCCCTGCAGCTACTGTCAGGGCAGGAATGGTTCCTGCACCTGAATTTGCTTCAAAAAGCAAAAATCCAGGTGCTGGCAAATCTCCTCCACCCGCTAGCCCCGCCTGGAGGCTAGGAGCGGGTTCAATTCCTGCCTGGGGCCTCAAAAATTTTACTTCTGTAACAATCATCTTGATTTACATCATTTATTGCATAGCTAAATTAGTGTACATCTGCACTGAATCAAAGCCTTTTTATAATGCTAAAAGATGTTACCATATTATTAATCTAATACACTAATAGTAAGAACAACAAAAAACAATACCACTAAGGCAGTCTTACTATTAATTACCACTGCTGTTTAAAAATCCACCTTTTTTATATGTAATTTATAACTTATATATACAGGGATACACTGAAGGGGTTCTTCTTAATAAATATTTTATTATTAGATTTAATATGTAAAGTGTTAGTTACATTATTTAAATTTATGACATTTCAAATTTTTTACTAGGTCTCATATCACCCAAATGATTTGATGCATGTAATAAATAGGAGAAAATATGGTGAAATTACATATGACGCCACACTACTCTATATTGATTCCCCAATCATAATCCTTGGTTTTCACTTTTAAAAGTAATTTTTCAGGCAAAAAACCACTTAAATAAAAATATAAGAAACTCTATTAAACTTTGAAAACATGTATTTTTATCTCCTCTAAACAGATGGGTACTTTTTAACCCCACCTGTATAACCTAGCTTTCAATAAATTCAAGCTTTACTATTTGGCCTGGTTGTGGTAGCTCTGTCATGAATTTTTTATTTTAAAATAAAAATATGGAAAACCACCATGTTTTTGAGCTACAGTGTCAGGATTTTGGAATATTGACTAGTTAATGCTTTCAACCAATCAACACGGGCCAGATGTCAATCTCTCTTAGAAATTATTCCAAAAAAATAGCACAGGCACCTGGACTGCAAGATTAATGGATCGATGACCAAATCATATCCTGGCATTAACAAGTTCCCTGTCTCTATAATGAACAGATCATGCAATTATTGCTCATTAATCATTTCCCTTCCTCAAGCATCTCAAACATAAATCTCATAATAATTACTATTCTAAACTTTAATTATATCCTAGAACAAGAGGGCTGTCATATGGACTGTCATCTGCATTACATCTAGAAGAGTCCAGCATGAACTGGGCCGTCAGGCCAAACACTCTAAGATAAAAAGGCTTGAGCCTATTGTATTAGAGTAGCTCTGATTGAGTGAAACAATCCTCTCCATGGACTAGTAGCCAACCACTGGCTAGCTAGCCCTGGAAGTGGCCCAGGTAGACAGAAAGGATACCAATCTTTGGAAGATGTCAAGTTAGCCTTTTGTTAAAACCACCCCAAAAAGGATGGGCCTCCTGCTGTGTTGCCCTAATGCTACTTCAGTCTCTTCTTAGTGTTTTGAGCTAGCTCAGAAAAATGTGGGCAGCTGGGTTGACCTCAATATCAGTCATCTAATAAAAGAGTTGATATTCTGAATCCTTTCCCTAATTTTATTCTCATTAAGTGAAAATAAAAAGATCATACTGTTGCCATAAAGTATTAATTCTTTTAGTAAAATATAGAGACAACAACTATGAACCTATATCCAGAAGTAGGAAGAAACATCCCAAATCCTTTGGGCTTTGGGCCATGTCAGACTTGCTACTTCTGATGACAACAAATATTCTGGACCATAGGTTATGCCAACGTCATAGTCTCTCTGTACTTTCCTAGTATTAGAAGACTTAAAAGATCATCTGGTGGATGATTAAATACTATGGTCTGCAGATTTTTGACATACAGCATCTCAATTACAGCATCTTGCTACACCATCTCAACTGCAAGTTTTCACTAGAAGTTAAAGTTTTTTATATATGTGCTATAGTACAAAAATCATTTATATGATAAAAAACTCTAATTATTTAATTCTACATTATTTCAGCTATTTTATACAAGTCTATGTAAAAAAAATTATATATTTGAATATTAAAAATTAATTTTTAGTTTGAAAATGACCCCAACTCAACCTTTTTATGATAATTCACCTCCAGATGCCTCCCAAGTCCACCCCCAAATCTGTATTCAAGGCCTAAGAACAATACCAAAGCTTCTTAGAAAAAAGGTCAAGGCTATGCCTGAGAAGCAGCCTGCTAAAGAAAAGCGCCTCTCAAGACCCCCACATCCTCACCTGAGCCTGAGAAACCCATCCATACCCCTGCCCACTCTCTTTGTCTACTCCCTATTTGTCTCCCAAGCAAGAATATTTTATTTCAAAAGAAACTCTGAACCTGCTTCAAAGCCTAATGAGGAGCAAGAGCAGCATCCTTATCCAGGTGCTTCTACTGGGGCTGGAATTAAACTGTGGAATATCCACTTATCCATAACATATGCAGCAAGAATGGTACTTTTGAAGTCCCTGTGTCACAGCCCATACCAGAGTCCAACTGGACTCCCACAGGGGAGGCAGGCTGGGCCTGGAAGGCCATGTACACAATAGGCACAATACAGACCAGGTAGTTGACAGCAGTGACTAGGGGGCGCCAACTCCCAGTATGGGGAACAACTTGGTTGGTTGCCCCAATACTGTGATATAGACAAAACCCAATTTACTGAAGTCCTGGGCAGGAGAAGCGTTGGGGAGGGGAGGAGCAGTAGGAATCTCCTTCATAGCAGGCGGCAGATCCAGATGGTGGGGGTGGAAATACTCCAAGTCAAGAGCGCAGGGTGGAATGACTGTAGTAGCAGGAGTGTAACCAGAAGGATATGGATATGCAAGTCTGTATTTTGTTGTGGATTTCCAAATAGATGCAAAGAGAATGATTAAATTTGAGCAAAAATAGACAATTCCTGCAATAAGATAATGATTTCTGGGCATAAACTTGCTTTATAAAATTTCAACAGTGAGGAGGGCTCCTCCCCCTCACTACTTATACTTACTGGAGATTCTGTGGCCTTTTGTGCCACCAGAGAACTGAAGGCATCAATTTTAGTTGAATCTACAATTTTCACTGGAATTTGCATACTTGAGCAAGGGGGTGAGGGTTCATTGGTTGCTATATCATGAACCTTTCTTGAACTGCAGCATGCCAAGGTGCCACAGTTATTTATAGTTCCCGCAAGCAATTGAGCGCCTGATTGCGCAATTGAACAATCACACTCCCAATATATCATTTCCTGATAGATGAGTGGCCCAAATTTGATAATAGGATCAAAGCCAGGGATTTGAGGCTTGTGTGCCTCTCAAATCCCAGGCCATTTGCTAGTTAAAAGGGGGTTTTCTCTCCCTGGGAGATACTTAATGAGGGTCTCCAAGCTGTGGTTTTTTTACCTCTAGGCAAGCCAGATAACTGTCCAGGGTATTCTGGGCCCTGACACCCTGCCAAGCTTTCTGAGAGGTACCCCATCATTTCTAAGAAAGAGAGTTTAGGCTTTTTTATAAAAAGACTACCACTTTAATTGTAGTGACAAGAATAAGGCTGTCTGCCAACATCATTCCAAGTTTTATAACCTTGGCTGTCCAGCAAGTTTCACCACTTAGGGGGTCATTAGGTTTAAGGCCCTAACTGTGGATCATAGATTTTCTGAGTATTTGAAATCATTTTCCAATTCATACACTGGTACCTCTCTAGGTTATTCACAATACCAAGGATAAAAACTCAATTAAGGTTGCAAATGATACTGCTGTTAAATTAAACAGCCCCCTTCTTGCCTCTGTTATAAATTCAATAAATCTACAGAGGTATTTACAACTTATGTTATGCCTTGAGCACTGAGGGAGTCAGTGCCACTTTAATTGATTGGCTGATCCTAACTTAGGAGCAGAAGCCATTCTGCAATGAAGATGTCAGGATTCACCTTTTCTTAGCTGCTATTTTTAACCACTTTTATTTTTGTTTTATTTTACTTCAGAATTGTCATGGTACTTCTGGTTTATACTTCCAATCTTATCCAGGATTATTTTCATTCTCATACTCTCACTAGGGTCTTCCTCTTCTTCCCCCACATTTTCACTCTTTTTTGTCAAAATTAGTTCTTTTCCAGCCCTAAGATCAACTTTCTGGTGATTAGTTAAGTTTTAATCTACCTTACCTTTAAACCACAAAACTCAAACCCTGAACCTATTCTGCTTGAGTTAGTAGTTTTTGCTCTCCAAACTCTTATCTTTTGCTTCATGTTGATGACACACTCCCAGGCTTTTGGATCTTGTTTTTCCTGTTCTCTTGACTTCAGAGCAGCACTGGAACCATCCTTCTTCTCCTCCTGGTCACCCTTTAACTGAGGTTAACTTATTTAAGTTAGACTGGTAACACCTGATATTTTTACCTTTATTTTTCATTCATACCTTCTAACCGTTTTTGGTTAAACCTGTTTACATCATTTCTTGCACTTCACAAAACAAAACACAATAAAAAGGCTTGGTTTCCAGTCTCAACAATAAGTTGAGATTGTTTGACTTGCACCCCAAAAGGTACTTATTAGGTTTTGTGGCTTGTGTTTTTTCTTTAGATTTTTATATTGTATATTTTCCATCTTAAGTTTATGATTACATTTGACTACATCTTTCACCAGTTAGATAATTCTATAGTGGTACACACACTTTAATTGTTGACAGCTTCAACCCTCCAGCTAGTGCTGATCACTACCCAGACTTAGAGATTGACTTTTTAACCAAATCTTCAGTCATTAAGACTGGTCTTTATTTTGTTTTCTTGGGTTTAATAAATTGCCTTAGTCCCTACTTCACTTCATATAAGCTTTTAGGAGCCTTAGTGCAGTTATTTTTTCAAACCTTACCTATCTTTTTATACTTAACAAATATAAATATTCTTGGTTTAAAGGCCTTAGTTTACAATAATTTACCCCAAGTCTTCAGACCTTACAGAAGAGCCCTTCTTCCTTCACAATGATTAATTGAATGCAAAGGAGATGGTCATATGCCTGGCCACCAGCCAAGATTTGTGCAACCTTTTTTAATGCACAGTTTGGCTTGTAGGTGGCACTCTATTCACCTGCCTGAAGCTCTTCATCCAGCTTTGGGACATCCATGACCAGTTTAGTAACTCAATATTTCTTCTTCTTTATACTTTCCCCAACAAGAAGCAGGCCATGTATGTATGTGCTCCTAATGTTTTGAAAGATACACTAGATGTAATCATTCTTGACCTTGGAAAGCTTCCAATGTAGACCAGATAACGCAATAAGACCCCCACAAAAGAAAGAGAAGATGTTGCCACCAAGAAGCAGGCTGAGAGTATTCCTTACCACCCCCATATGATGGTTGATTTTGAGAAGTTTCAGGCCAATACTTTTATAAAGCTCTTCAAGAGCTCACCTTGGAGTGCTATTTTTACCCCCTTCAAACACTCTCCCACTTTCTCTAAAAATACCCTGACCTTAATGAGCTGGAATAAACTGAAGGAAGTAAAGAGGCTAAATACCCATTCAGCTGCTTTACCTCCCTGGATCTGATGAAAGAGAAGGAGGTAAATGATTTATATCTCACCTTTATGTACCATTCATATATTGTAGTCAGACAGGCAGAATTTTCTCCCTTTGTTTGTCATAAGTGATAAACTCCTATTGACCATGATTACTGGAAACCCTCAACTACAGGATTCAAACCCTGACACCCTGCGGGCCGCCCGCAGATTTTTGGGCTCAAACCAGAGCAGGATTTGACTTAAGAAACCCCTCTAAAGCTGGATGAATCAAAAGTATCTACATTGACACTCCCCACAGTAAAGGTTCCTGTTAACTTGACCAATCTGCGGGCGGGCCTAGCCATAGAACCCAAAATAACTTGGGCCTCCATGGAAGAGGTAATAGAGAAACTTCCCAATAAATGCGGGCCACCCAGAGATGACCGACCCAGTGACCCAACAAGGGAATTTGAGTATTCTCAGTTGGAACCAGCCAAAGAAATAACTCCCACAATGGATGCCACAAAGGACTGGAAAACCCTGGTAAACGGTAACACCCTGTCCAGAGAAATTTGTAAAAGTTTCCCCATGACAGATGGGCATACTTATACCCTGGACTGCCAGGAAGATGCCCATTGTCATTCTTGCAATAAAGTGACATGAATCTTTGGTTCAACCAGGTTATTCCATATTTGATATTAGTTCTATCTCATCTACAGTCTACCTTGCGCAGTCCTGCACCTTCCACCCAACAACCCCAAGAAACTGCGGACCAGCTGCCTGAGCTTTACCATCCGCCAGGAGCTCCCACAGACCAGTAAAAATCACCAAGTACCCTGCTAACCCCGCGTATTTAGAGTTCACTCTAAATGAAATCCTAATCTACAACCCAGAGGCTAGAACTAGAGAGACTGAAACTATCTACAGGGAAGGTAACAAGATCACTAGACCTCCCCTGTTATTCCGCAACAAGTACAACTACCTGCCTGTGTATTTGGTCCCAATGACTCTGCCTCTCACCCTGCAGCCCAACCGCCCACAAGAATCTGTTGCTGCCAATGAATCCACTTCCACTCAGATATTTGGAGTGATGTACATCACTCTTACCGGCTTGATAGATTCTATGGTACCTGCCAGCGGACCTTGGGCCCTCCTGGGCAAATTGTTGTCTTATATTGTAAAGTTAGCCCCAATCTTGTGGTGGGCCCTCCCTGCCAGGCCTGCGGGCTGTCTGCCCGCAAGTTCTCAGGAACCCCCCACAGGCTGGATCCCTGAAATTGTTGAGTACTGTGATTAACACACCAAACAGGTGTTGCAGACATTTACTATTAAGGGCAATAATAAATATTACTGGTATAATAACAAAGATTATTGGTGTTTCTCCTTTCCAATTCTTTTGGGTAGTGTATGAAAGGGACATCTATAGTACCATGCAAGGATAAAAACTATTAGACCCAGTGTTGAGATGGCTATTTAGAGAAAATTTGGAGTAACTAGTTATCCTGGGGTGCTTAAGAAGCGTGGAAAATACTCTTCAACAGAATATCCAGTCTCATCACCTGGGTAGTATTAGACAAGATGCTACTGGTTGTATCAGTTCACAGAAGGAGTGATGGAAGGGATACCAACTATCACTGTATGTGGTGGTTGAAAGGCTAGGTGCCTAGGCAACTACTTGTGAGAGCTTTTTGTGTCAGTAAAAACTTTATAGGACACTCAAAAAAAATTTTAAAGCAAAATTCTCTGATGCCAAAGGGTTCATTCCACAGTGAAACCTTGAAAATTGCTAGAAAATGTTGACACTTTTTTGAAAAAAAGCTTACGTTGGAAGTTGAATTGGCAAAACTCTTCAGAGAAAAGGTAAAACAATCTGGCTCTCAAGTGAAGAGAATAGCCATTGGTTGGGTTTGAGGTCTATTCTAATGATTAACATCATTTATAGATGACCAGGGAACTTGATCAAATAGAGATTAAAACATAGTATCAATAGTTAAAGCTATTATGATAGTAGGGAAAAGGCTAACTTTACAGTTGAAAAAGGTTGAGAAAAGTTAGTCAAGCTTTTGAGAAAACTGTTCTTAAAGGAGAATTATGAAGCAAGGATGGGGGACCAGATCATACAGATAAAGAATCAGTTTTCTGATATAAGAAAATACTGATATATTGATGCCAATAAACAGGCATTCAGGCACTTGACCCTCAATCCAGGAACTACAGGGAAAAGCAGACCACAAAATAAGGAGAAACAACAGAAATTTTCTAAAGAGTTCTTCCTTCTGCAATGTATAAAAAACTTTTAAGTTCCATGATTGTTTTCCCCAATGGATAATGGATAATGGATAATTTCTCAGTGATTTCATATCCTAATACTGATCAAGTTGAGCAGTTCACAAGTAATTGTAGGCTCCTCACTAATAGTTATTCAGATGGTGTTGATTGATTGAGAATCATAAAGGTTGTAAAGTTCTTGTCAATGGGGAAAGAGTTTCTCTGAAGAGTTTTCCCTGCTGTTCAAAGATTTGTATCAACTGCTAGAATAGAACGTGCATACTGAGCCCATGATCTGTGCAGCAGACTCTAGAATGCTTGTTGGTAAGCTTTTGGAGGAGTTTGTGTGCCTTCAATTACAGCATAGTTCCCTGTTTGCTGAGTGTTCTCATTTGAAGTATAGCACCCCAACCTAGCCAGAACCTGGATTTGACCTGGGACACACCTTGGTGGCCTCTCAGCAGCAGCAGGTGCATCACAACCAGGATCTAGTCTGAATACTTTCTCATATCCTATAACTCTGCTGAAACAGCACAGTTAGGCAATACATTTTTCCTCCTATTTTCAATCAATTATTCTTCAAGTTTCCTGTTCTTTCTTTCTTAGTAACTTTTGCTGGTAGCACAGTTACAACTTAATGAAAGGGTTTATTAAAAATCAGCCTTTAGTCATCACCTGACTTAACTTGTATAATATTCCCTTCTCTAACAACCTCTTTTTGGGGCACAGTTGCAATGAGATTATTTCTGGCTACAACCAAGGATGTTATTGCTAAACATCAATTTGAGAATGTGAAGCAATCATTTGTTTTTTTAAAGACTATACATTAAATGGCTATATACAGGTGTTTATTTTAAGTGTGGGCTGAAACATCCAGCACCAAGGATAAGATTACGTGGAGTGCACTTTAAATAAGTGATGGAAGTTTCTTTTGTATGATATGAAGCCAACAAGCCAGGAACTCTGTCAGCTTCGTTACTGGGAGAGTCTTGGTTGCGTGCAGTAGATGAGCTTTTGGTTGATTCTTTCTTTGTCACGTCCCAGAGCTGAACCACTTTGTCGGCGCCGCCAGAAATAAGCACCTTGCTATCATTGGAAAACACAAGTGTATATGTTGCCCCTGACTTTTCAGAAGGCTTGAAACTGTCGATCATGTGCCCTGATCCAATATCCCATAGGTTGATCAGGCCATCGAAACCAGCAGTTGCCAACTGGCGGCCATCGGGAGAGATGGCAAGAGTATAAACGGCACTCTGGTGCCCAGTAAAAACACGAACGCATGCTCCCTTTTGGATATCCCACATGCGAGCAGTTTTGTCGGAGGAGCCTGTGACAATGTACCTTGAATTTGGATGAAAGCGGACAACCTTGGATGGTTAGAAGGGCAAAGGGGTGTCTTTTACGTCTACATCCGAGAGGTGGCCGGTAAAGATCCGAAGCGGAGAGATATGTTCGCAGCTCCAAAGGCGAGCAGTTCGATCGTGAGACGCTGAAGCAAAATAAACCCCGAGAGGTGCGAAGTCCACATCCCAGACTGGGTAGTTGTGCCCTTTGTAACATACCAAGTTGGTGAAAGAATCCATGTTCCACAAACGAACTGTCATTAGCGATGGCACCAAGAAGCCTTACCAGTCGAGTCTTCCGAGCAGGAAATGAGGTGCTTGCTATCAGAGCTAAAGCTGAGTCCGTAGACCGGACCACTGTGGCCAACAAGCCTCTTGGTATCTGAACCACTTACTTTGCGCATCCTTTCCAGGTCACCCTCTAGAGGTTAGGAATTTCGATGGAGCTGCTTACCGTCATTGACCATAGTGGGGTTGAAGTTGCCTTTTAAACTGCGCAATGAGTCTCCGCGGAGCGACCATAGCTTGATATACGAATCAGAGAACCCTCCTGCTAAGAACTTGAGATCTTCGGAAATGGATACTGCATTGAGACTAAAGGTTAGCTGCCTCCCGTAAAGTTACCTGCCAAGGGTGTTGTGGAAAGTATAAAAGCATATGGAGGCTGAAGCCGAGCTACCATCTATTAGCTTAACTTGATCGGCAATCTCCTTGAACTCCTGGATCGAGCGTAAGATGTCCGTCCCCTTGACTGGAGGGAGGGGGATTTCATCGCGGGCGTACCCCGACGCATATTTTGTTGCAGAATACTTCTTATAGCTTTCCAGCAGTGAGGTGAACGTGGCGTTCTCATCTTTAGCCTAAAAGGTCAGCGTCTTTCTCTTTAAGCCAATACTTTTTTTCGCTTCTGCATACTATCCTCTTCCTTGAGCAGCAGCTCAAGCTCTGATTTGGCATCACTGGGCAACGGAGGGTGGCCTAGAGTGACGCGTTTCTCGTTAAAAGAAGCAAGTTGGCTGTTTGCATGGCCAGTAATCCCAACTACTGGCTCTGCGGGATCCCCTGTTCTGGAAATTGACGGAACAACTAAATATCAGTCATAGCTTAGGTTTGAAATAACCTTGCATTGCAAAATGGTCGTTAACAAGCCTTAAGATTGTCATGAGTTGGCTATCTTGAAGGTATGAGATGAAGAGTTCAAACCCAACTCGGGACATCTTGATGGTATATTTGTTGTTTCGGAAAAGCTGGGCAAGCTCGTTTTCTTTGACATGCTGGGGAGCTTTGATGGAAGTCAGCGCCTTTACGTCTTCGTTATGAAGTGCCGAATGATCTTCACAGTTGAGGGCAAAAAAATTAAAAGCTAAAGTGTTAAGTTGGTAACTATTGACATTACCTTTTTCGATGGAATTCTTTGATACTAAATCTAAATAGCTATGGACAAACAAGGGGAATAGAAATGCCAATAGTTCAGGCTAGCTGTCAGCTAAGTTTAATATCGCACCCACCTTGTATAAATCAAGACTATCGTTAATCCAGCTGCGTAACTTGGAGTAGCCACTCAAGTAAGTATCAGGCTCAAAGGTCCTCTCGCCCTCCAAAAGCAACTCAAGGACAGAAGCATCTAGTCTAGAATATGAGTTGGACTCTAGTAAGGAGCCTTGGATCTCTTTTGCTTCAGCTACGAATTTTGGTATTGTTTCCATAAATCCTTTTTTAGTGAGATAAGTATAAATAACTCGCTCAAAAGTAGGACTATCAGTCACATTAAAATCAACAGGATCCATCGTCAAAGAAGTATCTTCCAGTGTTGTATTTTCATTGGTATTGAAGCTTGCTTCTGCTGCGGCTATATTTGCCTGGTTGTGAGTTGAAGGTGGGCTAGTCATGGTTTAAGGTAGTAAAAAAACAGATTAAAATCGTAGCTGGGACCTTAAAAATGTAAAATATATTTTGGGGTATGTGAACTAGATTTTTTGGTTGGAAGGGGTGATGACTAAATATCATTTATCCACATTTTAATTTGTATTGGGTCAGGCTCCCTATTGTCCATCGCATTAATATAAATTCTAAATGAACTCCCTTTTTTAACCACCCGATTAAAATATACAATCGTTATTTAGTCAAATACTCAATGTCATGATTTTCCTTTCACTTTACCTTCAAGAAATACATTTATAACGTTACAACAATCACCATGTATTCATTAAATTTTCGTACATGTACAGTCTGAAAGATGTTCATCTTAAACTCTGCTTACAATCTAATTAAAATTAAAAATTAAAAAAACTATAACCTTATGTTTATTCTTGTCTTTTTAAAATGCCTATCAACCACCAGTTTATTAATTTAACAGACCCACCTCATTTCCAACAACATTATTTCTAAAGCATTTATTTCTGACACACACAGTACACATCTATAAACTCACACTTCTAACCCTTTGAAAAATCAAACCAAATTTATAACATCAAACCAAAAATATATTCTAGCAAGCAGATAAACACTTCATTCACAGATAAACCCCATGGCTCTAGATATTCTTGCAAGATACCTTTCCAGAGTTTCAGCAGTCTATCCAGGGTTGCCCAACTTATATACCTTCCCCTTTTTCATCTCATGCCTGGCCTAATTAGCAGCCTTGCCTTCCCAATCTCATACATTAGCCTCTCAGCTGTAGCCTGTTCATCCTGCATAGCTACAAAGTACCTATCAAATGAGGGCTTGTTGCTCCTTAACAATTTGGAAAACTTGATATGCCATCTTTTAAGCACAGAGGCTGCCATTAGTCTCTCTTCAAGAAGAGCATGAAAGAAATTCCAGGTGTTGCAACTGAACCAATGATAGTTCAGTATTTGGTTGGAGAAGACAACAGTCCAATAGAAAGGACAAGAATAAGAGTAATAAGATGAGGTTTATTTATTGGCATTGTGACTAATATACTATATGGGAAGAGCCACAAGGCCACCAGAGGGTGACAGGTTTTATGTAAGGTTTGGGGCCAAGAAATAACCTGTGTGGGGATCAGCAATGTCAATTTGGCAGCTCTCCTAATTAGGAGATAGTGCCCGTAACTCAACATCACCATCAGATTGATCCATGCTGTTAAATACATTAGCAGGCAAGAGGAAAATCTTGTTTGCAACACCCCCTTGCCCCCTGCTTGTTGTCAGGTACCAGGATTGAAACCTGTGAAAGGTCTGGAAAGGTCCATACAAAGATCCTTTGTGTGGGAATGGTGTGGCAGGGGCGCAAGCAACTGTGATGAAGTCTTTTTGTATTTCCTTGGGCATCTTCAAGATGATAGGTGTGATTGTTGTAGACAGCAGCTAACTGAAGGGCCCAAGATGGTTGGGTCCCAATTTGGCAGAGTTGGGATTGAGGAGGTAGACAGAATCACTTACAACATACCTTGCTTTGAGATTTTTAGCCCCCCTTGGTCTGCTCTTGCTCTATGTTGTAAGCTTTGGCACACCATTGACTCAGGGAGGGGGTAGTTACAAGGGGAGGCTTCTCAGGAACTGTGGCTGGTAACTTTTCTTGTTCCACCCCTGTCAGACCATCAGGAGTCCCAAAGGTCAAGGCGCTGGGGCTGAAACCTGTACCCTGGTTGATCCTGACCCGTAGGATAAGTTGAGCAGTGGGGAGATGTTCAGTCCAGGCGGTGTTTGGGTGCTCCTGCAAGAGCTTGGCAATAAGTTGTATCAGGGAGCCATTCAGACATTTTACGCGTCTGTTGGCTTGGGGGTGATATGGTGTTGTGACCACTTGTTGGAGGGCGGTCTTGGCACAATATGCTTTCATAGTGTTTCCTACAAGATTGGGTCCCCTATTGGCAAAGAGACATTTGGGGCATCCAAAGAGTGCTGCAATCTCCTTGTCAATGAATCAAGTGATGGTGGTGGCAGTGTGATTGGTGGCTGCCCACGCTACAGGCCAACAGGTAAAGTAGTCAATAGCCATGATGATGTAATTCTTGACCAGCTTGTCTTCTGGTAGGGGCCCTACAATTTCAAGAGCCCATTGTTCAAAGGGTTCCATGGCTTTGATTAGCAGAACTGACTTGGAAGAAGAAGGTTTGGATATGTTCTTTTCACACAGGACACACATCTTAAGGAGGTCCAGGATGTCTTGGTGCATGTGGGGCCACCAACCCTTACACTTCATGATTTTGAAGAGGTTATGTACTCTGATATGACCTAAGGTGCAGTGGTAGTGCAATATGGTGTCTCCACAGTGTGTGGTGGGAATGTAAGGCATCTTTTCACCTGTCTCTGCCCAACAGCAAACATTGCCAGCATCAGTGGTGAACTGGCTTTCATTGTCCTTCAGATTGGAAATAGTCACAGAATTGAGGCCTTTGTAACGAGTAGCTTCAGGGCGCAGGTAGAGCATGGGCTAGTCTGGGTCCAAGCCATCATCTCCCATGATAGACACCACAAAGATTCTGGAGAGAGCTTCAGCTGTGACAAGCTCTTTCCCAGGTTTGTATTTGATGCACAGCTGGTACAGGGACAGATGTTAGATCCATTCTGCCTGGCGTTGGATAAAGTGTGACTGGGTATTAAAATACTGAAGAGACTTGTGATCTGTCAAGACTTGGGGTGGGAGCGTGGTCCCTTCCAGGTAACAACACCACTTCTTGACGCAGTGCACAATTGCCACTAACTCTTTATCATGTAAGGGGTAGCACTGCTCTGAGTTGGTAAGCTTTCTGGATTTGTAGGCCACAGGAAGAAATACACCTTCATCAGTTTCTAATCTTAAGACACCCCCTATGACCCTGTCAGAGGCGTCAATCTTGAGTTTTTACTGGCAATTCCAATTGGAAAATTGTAGTACAAGTGCAGTTGTGAGCCTTTGATTCAACATCTCAAAAATCTGATCTCTGGCAGGTGTCAAGTGGAAGCACTGTTTGGTGTTTAAAATCTTGGTGAGAGATGCAATTAATTCTCCACAGTTTGGGATAAACTTTTGCACATAGGCAACCATGTCCAAGATTGTACGCACCTGGCCCATATTGGTGGGGTGTGATATGCTTATGATTGCCTTTATCTTGGAAGGGTTTAGCTTTATCCCTTGAGCAGAGATAGTGTGTCCCAGGAATAGAAGCTCTGACCAGAGGAATTTGCATTTTGAAGGCTTAGCCTTTAACTGATGTTTACAGAGGGTGTTGAGTACAGCACAAAGGTGTTGGAGGTGTTTGGTTTGGTCTTGAATGAAGACAATAATAGAGTCAAGATACACAGCAACACATTTTTCAATCAGGTCTTTGAAGGCTTTATTAATCAACATGGCAAAGATGGAGGGAGTTTTGGTCATTCTGAAATTCATGACACAGCACTCAAACAATCTGTAGCGCATGCAAAAGGCAGTTTTTGACTCATTCCCAGACACAATGCGGACCTGGTTGTACCCTATGATAAGATCAATCTTAATGAAGACCTTCACACCCTCAAGTGTATCAAACAGGCTGTCAATTGCAGCAAGGGGTACTTGTTTTTGACCATCACCTTGTTTAATACACAATAGTTGGTTACCAGTCAAAGATACCCATCTTTCTTGGCTACAAAGAAGACTGCAGCCTCATATGGTGAGAGGGAGGGGTGGATAAAGCCCTTACCAAGTGTGTTCATGAGGTATTGACAGAGAGTTTCTTTTTCCTTGAGTTTCAAACAATAGAGGGGCTGTGCTTTTGGCAGAAACCCTTGTAACTAGACAACATGTTGTATTTCTCTTGAAGGGGCATTTGACCTAGTGTTTTGTTAAAGACGTTCTTGTACTCCTCAAGAAGTGATACTAGTGCTGGTGGTGGTGATGTGGCCAAGGGGGAAGATGTAGTGGGTTCAGAGCAGTTGACTTACATTTTGCACTGATTGAAGTCCAGCTTCCCCCCTTGAAATTGTAGGTGCCGGTCTCTTTGAGCCAAACAAACACAGTATCATGGAGTAAATTATTCATTTTGATGGGGTAGACTTGGAAGCCTACCCTATTCCTGTTGAGTATGATCACAGAGGTGTCCCAGTCAATGTATGGTTGATTATGTTAGAGCCAGTTGAAGCCAGCAATGACATTGTGGATGAGCCCTGCCATTATTAGCCCAGAGAGCTTAACTTGGATGTTCCCCATTCTTACAAAGAAGAGTACCATCTTGTGAGTGATGACCACTCTACAGGAGCTGGCCACATGTACTGCTTTAAAGCAACTGGGTACTTGGTCTAGCTATTGGGAGTCTGCAAATTCCTGGTTGATCATGGTGTGATTGGCCCCAGTGTCTACCAAAAGTTTGTGGGTATTCCCATGGAAACAAAAGGGGTAGGTCAAGCAGGTGATCTTATTTGATGAATGACTGGCTTGGAGGACAGGTTTGTCACTATGGACTTGGAACACGTCTAAGGTCTCTACCTTGTGCACACTGTAGTTTCAGAGATTCTTGGCAAGGTGAGATTGAGAGTGTGGGTCAAGAAGGGTTGCAGAACCTCTTGTATCTACAGCCCCCAGGCTTTTCCCAAATCCTTGATTTGGGCTAACTGAAGCTCCCCCTTTCAGGGGTTCTTGGTCCCATTTTCCTGCTGACAAGGTTGGCAATGGCCTACTTGGCTTTGGGCGCTGCCTGGTTAAGGACAAGGTTGGGAGGAGGCATTGTTGGATTTTAAAAATCACATGGAAGCCTGATTATTGACCTCCACAATGGCCTTATAGCAGTCATTAATAGAGGTGCAACACCCTACAGGAACCCACTTACAAATATGGGGCTTAAGCCCACTGACAATGAGAGTGAGTATCTGGTGTTTTTTTATAGAAGCTTCTGGGGCAGCAGCAAGGGCTTGTTGTCAAGCCGCAAGATATTTGGGGACAGTTCCTGTTTTCTTGATGGCCAGGAGGGGTGTTACCACTACAATAGGTGAAAAGGTTTCACTGTAACAGAATCTGGCGGTGTCCCTAAATGTTGACCAGGTGACTTCCTGCTCTTGGCTTTCCCAGTTGGTAAACCACATACCAGTGGGCCCTGTGAGGTGTCCAGATGCAGTGGTAATCCATATGGGTTCAGGAACTTGGCAGATACAGAGGTGGGTTTCTGTGGAATGGAGACAGCTAACAATGTCAGCTCCTTCCACTCCACCCGCAAAGGAATCAAGCTGGAGATTTAGCATCTGTTGGGAGAGGTCTTATTGTGGTGGTGTGACACATGTGTTGCGCTGCCCCAGGAAGAGACAATTATAAACGCTTTTAAGTACCAGCTGGTCCTGATAGATAACATACCCTTTGGGGATTTCCCTTTGGGGATTTCCCCTTGGGGATTGGAAGGAACTTTTCTTGGTGGGGAGTAGCCATACAGCCTGTAATGTCCTTTCTTGGGGGGATTTTTCTCTTAGGTAGGTTATCAACCTACCACTGCTATCACTGTTGCTACTGAACCAATGAGAGTTCAGTATTTGAGTTGAGGAAGACAACAGTCTAATAAAAAGGACATAAACAATAAGAATAATGTGTTAGTTATTGGTTGTTATTGTGATTAATATACCACATGGAAAAAGCCATAAGGCCACCAGGGGGTGGCATAATGGCAGGTCTCATGTAAGGTTTGAGGCTGAGGAATAAACTGCGTGGGGATTAGCAATGTCAAATTGGCAGCTCTCCAAATTAAGAGATAGTGCCTGTAACTTGACATCATCATCAGATTGATCCATGCTGTTATATATGTCATGGGGCGGCTCATTGAGCGCCCCCTGTGTATTGTGAGATACATTAGCAGGCAAGAGAAGAATCTCAGTTGAAACATTTTATTTATAATTTTCAATAAAAGCCTTAAAAGTTTAAATTTTATGCATGATGGTTCTTATAGTTTTTAAATGCATTGCTTTATTTTAGAGCCTGTTACTTATTATTTTTAGGACAAAAATACCTCCAAGAAGCTGAAGGGCACCAAGCATCCCTCAAAGCCCCCAAGCAAAAGGCAACTTCCTCCAATAAGGATGCTCCCAAGACTTTCCCAGAAAGGAGATCACAGCTAAAACCTCCCCTGAGAGGAGCCCAACTCACTCCACTGGGGGTGAGCAATCAGATGGGTCTCTAAACAACCATAGCTTATATGCCTCTGCATTTTATGAAGAGCCAACCTAGAGTTGATGCTCCACCAAAAAATCCCCTCTCAAGGGAAAGTCTCCCACACATGAGGAGCGCTAAGACAAATTCCCCTCTCCCCCCATCCATCAAGCTATCCCAATTATAACTTATCTGGGGCTGCTTCAAATCTGTGTCCTGATTAATTTCCTGGCTTTTGCCATGCTTCTGCTGGAATTTGGAACCCTCTAGTGGCCCACAGCATTTGCAATATTGGTGGATAGTTCAAGATTCCCTCTTTTCTCTCCAAGTTTCCCCATCATGAGTGGCAAAGATGGGCAAGCCATAGTGGTCAACAGATTCATCTTCAGCTGCAACAATGCCAATCAGGGCTTCAAGATCTGGCATTAACCTATGAGGACTACTCCTGCCCAGTAAAGCTCAACACTGAGCACTGGGATAAGGTACAGACAATAAGAAGCAAGCATACCTGTGTCATGCACATCATTATCATTTTTAGTCTCCTAAAATGATATCTGATTAATATTATGCCAACTTCAAAAGATCTTAGTGCCATCCAGCTGGATGTTCTTGCCTGTAAGTACCTCTCCTCCATCAATCTTAAGAGGGTTCCAACTTATATCCAGTTGATCAAGTTCATGAGCAATAAGCGTCAAGCCTCAAACCCCCTGGTCAAGAGCACCACCAGTGTCAAGGATCTGGTCCTTTCAGATGCCCTTAAGAGGACAGAAGATGAAGAGATGTTCCTTCTCCATGGCAATGGGCAGAAAATGGAGAATAGGATTATAGCCTAATCCATCAAAAAAGCTTAAAGACTCTCAACACTGCAACCACTTGACTATGCAACAGAATATTTACTGCATGCCTCACTATCTTCAAGCAGCTATGGATACTGCACAGGCAGTTTGATGTTCAGTCCATTCATTTTTTCTTTCTCCTGCCTTATACCAAGACAGAGTCCTACATAAAGGCCTTAAAAATTGTCATAGATGCTCTAAGCTCTCTTTCAACAAGCTTCTCCCTACACATACTTCTAGAAAAAACCCTTCATCCTATGAGAAAAATAAGTCTGCGCTTGCCACTGGGCAGCTAGCTCATGTACACTCTCTTATGCCAAATTTGATAATAACAAACTTTGATTTTTCTAAGCTCATATTCTTTGAGGCCACCTTTAATGGAGAAGTCTAGGGCTGCTTCTCCTATTTTAGGCAGGCTCTTATCAAGAATCTCAAGAGCAAGAAGGAACTCTTTAATAAGTACCTAAATAATGGTAAGGGAAAGTGCCAATTTGTCATGACTCAGCTTTCTGACTTGGCTTTTGTGAAGCAAGAGCACACTGGGGTTAACTTTGAGCTCATCTAGGAAGATGCTTGTGTGAAGAAGAACTCCATCATCTTCAAGGGTTACCTTGAGTACTTTGAGAAGCAGTGAGTGGGCAAGAAAGTGATAGTCAGGAGAGGAAAAAGTGGGGCTACTGTGACCTGGAACTTTTATAGTGCCTTCCTGAATGGGGAGAGGAAGACAATGTATAGTCTTGAGAATTACTACAAGCATCAAAAGGCTAAGTTTGGTGCTAATCCAAAGCTTTAAAAGTTTTTTGGAAGCTCCAGGAGGAAAAAGAAGAAATATCTCAAAGTTCTATGACCTGGCCAAAACAGTGGCCCTCAAGAAGAGGAAGAGTAAGGAGAAAGACTAACAGAAGGATGTTCAGATGGTGGTTAAAAAGAAGTACAATGTGGTAGAGATTAAGAAGTACCTTGAGAATGTGGCCAATGCCCTTGGCAGTGGCTTTAATTATTCTAAAAAACTTTGCTTTGCTTGTATATTTTCATTTTTTAGATATTGTTGTAACTGTACTGTGTTAACAGAGTTACAAGGGGGAAATTTTTTAAAAATAGATAATGCCTTTAATGAGATAGGGGGTTAAACAGTAAATTCTGAACCTGAACGTAAAAATGCGGGATTGTCAAATCCTTGGTCCAAATTTTGAATCACTTTTGCAGGATGCCTTTTTTAATTAAATTGATTTTTTTGAGTATTTATTTGAATATTTGAAAATGCAGGAACTCATAGACACTTTGAAAAGTTCAAGTCAAGCTGCATAAATCCAATGAAAAAAATGAAGTAACTGGAATCAGATTTGAAGTGTTCAAATCCATCAACCATTTTCATTAAGTTTACTATGTTTTTTGAAATTGCAGGATTGTCAAATCCATGAACCAAATTTCAAATCACTTTTGAATGCCACTAGTGAACTCAGATATTAATTGCAGGAACTGGAATCCAAATTCAATGTACAGTAAGCAACTAGGAAACACCAACCCAAATAAAGAAGCTCCACCATAACTAAAATCAAACTAAAAATTTAATCTCAATAACCATGTTTAGACATAAAAAGTGATTAAACTTTAAAATCATCTAAACCCAGAAAGTATACAATATTATTCCCTTCAAATCACAGATATAGAAATCCTGTTACTATTCAAGGCTAACTCAAGAGAAAATAACTACCCACAACTAAACCAATAAATCCAAATAAATACATATTTAATCTAAAATATATTTTTTATTTTATTTTTATGGACTGTCAATTGCATTCTCAACCCGCTCCTGCACCAGCCTGCAGGGCAGCCCGTCCATGAGGGTATTCCAGAGGGTCAAAAAACAGACCCAGAACCCAACTTGAGGGGAGTCATGCCAACACACAGGCCTCCCAAGGCGTCAGCGCCAGCCAACCACCTCCCGCATCACAATCCAGAACTTCAGCTTAAATCCCAGACAGAAGCCACTCTCAAGGCCTGCCACAAAAGTCTCCTACACCAGGGTCACCAGGAATGATGAGGTTACTTACACCTCCACTGTATACCCAGTTATCACCTGGCCCCGCACTCTTGACCCAAGAGTTGCTACTTCCTGCCCCTGCGTCTTTGATACCTCCTATCAGCCATTGGCCACAACTGAGGAGTCATCTGTGCCTGTGTCTTATGCCACTATTGACAGCGCCAGTGCAACCAAGCGTGATCCCACCTTCTACACAAAGGTCCCCATCCCCTGTGTTGAGCCTGGTAGCCAGGATGCTGTGGTACCTGCCAAGGGCTGGCGTCAGTTGACAGATAGTGAGCATGAAGCTCTCCTCAGCTGCTTTAACGGGGGAAAGGCGGTTCAGGATATTGCGTCCCAATTTGGTGTCACAGCCAGATACATTGTCAACATCAACACCAAGTATGGCAACACCTGGAAAATTACCAAATACACCAAGGCTAAGCGGCAGCCCAAACTCCTTCAGCCCATTTATATTGATGCAATCAAACAGTTGGTAGCCAAGGATTGCCACCTGGACACACTTGCTGTCCAATCAATGCTTGCCACAGAGTTCAGGCTTTCTGTTTCTAAAACCCTTGTTTACAAAGCAATGGTTGATTTGGGCTTCTTGTGGAAGGTGCTCAGAGTTTCTCCGTACAATAGGAACAGTGAAAAGACTATTGAGGATTGACACATTTATGCCAAGGCATATCTGGCACTAAAGGAGACTGGGAATGTCCAGTTCTTCTATAATGACAAATTGTTGTTTTCCTCCTCACTCAGGTCTAGGCATGGGTGGGTTGAGAAGGGGTCCAAGGACGGCGTAGCCCATTGTGCAGCTGTTTGTTCCCAGACCTATTCCATGGTTGCGCTTCTTGGTCCTTGCAGGTTGGGCTAGTATCAGATGATTAAAGGCTCCCATAACAGCGAGACCTTTCTCAATTTTCTCCGAGCTGTAAAGGAGTACCTTCAGATAAATTACAGCGGTGCAACCAATGTTGTTGTGCTTGATAATGTTGGGCTTTACAAAGTGGATCCGGTTGTATCTGAGTTCCCCCCCATCAACAAAAACAGCCATTCTGCCAGCCACCGTCTTGCAGACTGCCCAATAAGGCTCCTCTTCCTTCTGCCCTATTCTCCATTTCTGAATCCAATTGAGGAGTTGTTTGGTTGGATCAAGAATAAGGTGAAACAAAACCTCCCTCAGGACACAGAGAATCTCTTCAACATTCTTGAGATCAGCCAATTTGCAATGCCACCCAATGTGGTGGCGGCTTTCTATGAGCACTCAGAATCCTTCCTCTCTAAAGCCCTGGCCTCCGAGCCAATCAGATAAATGGGCGCTCTGGGTTTTATTTAGTTTGTTTTTATTAGGACTCAATAATTACCATTTATATATAATAATGTGACATTTGAATGTATTATAGACATAAAAGAATATGTAGAAAAGGTAAGTAAAATTAAATATACTAGGTATGAGGAATATATTTTTATTGTAATGCACTAAATATTATTATTGGCTTTTGCACTAACAAATAAATAAATTAAAAAAAGATAGAAATAAATTAGTTTATTTAAATAATTGTGAATCATTGATGGTACTTTGGCTTTTTTAAGCCACAAATTGGACCTTGCATGCCATCATCTGATACTTGTTATTTCAGTGCTACTATAACCACACAACACGGCAACCAATGATTTTCATGTATTGCTTACTAATTAGTACTTAGGATGCGGGTCAAGTATATCAAATGTGTTTATCAAATCACATTACTTGGGAAAGGTAATTTGAGTTCTAAACAATCATTTGTTTAAAAAAATAGTGGAGCAGGCTGCATGATGCAGATAAATTTGATTTGTGATGTTTATCTATGTGATAAACAAACCTGTACTTGACAAGCTAATAACTAAAAACATTTTTAACTTATTTTTAATATTTGATGGGTTGCAACTTTAACTAATGTCTTGCAATATATTTAGATATATTAATATTATAATTTACATACTAAAATTTAAAATAAAAATTAAAATATTAGTAGTAAAATTATAATTATAAATATTAAAAGTTAAATATTAAAGTTTAAATAATCAAAATATAACAATTTTATTAAATTGTGATCTATTCAATATTGAAATATTTGATATTAAAAATTTTAATATTGTAATATGTATTATTAAAATTTTATATTAACTTTAAAATACTAAATTTTTTAATATTTAAATATGTAATGCTAAAAATTTTATAGTAAAATTTTAATATTACATATTTCAGTGAAAATATTTAATATTAAAATAAAAAATTTAAAAAAATAAAATTTAAGTTGTAAGGGAAAAATATTTATTAAGGGGATACTAATTGCAAAGGGAATGCAATTATTCCTGTCAGGGATCCAACCAGTGAGGGGTTCCTGAGAGCTTGCAGGCCAGCGGCCCGCGGGCCCAGCAGGGAGAGCCCACCACAAGATTGGGGCTAACTTTAAGATATAAGATAACAATTTTCCAAG